>BLKR01016083.1:0-37442 GCA_011170035.1 Teleogryllus occipitalis
TACATGATAACCTGGAGCGTATTGGTTTCCAGGTTAAGAAGCTGGAGAGGATGACCACGCAGCGGCCGGGACGACGGGGCCGGCCTATCCCGCTGGCCATCGCCACGCTGGCCGACACGGAGCGTCACCGGGCGCTCCTGCAGGTAGAATCGATACGTGGGCTCCGCGTTCGCGTGGAGGTGTATCGGCCACCGCGCGGGCCCACGCAGTGCCACAATTGCCTGGATTTCGGGCACGTGGCACGAAACTGCAAGCGCCGCACGCGCTGCAGGAAATGTGGGGACGCCCACGACGCGGAGCAGTGCCCGCTGGGACCAAACCCCCCAGCGGAGGAGCGTAGCTGCTCCAACTGCCTCGGCGATAACCACGGCGCAAAATACAAGGGTTGCCCCGAGTATAAGCGCCGTTGTTTCAGGGGCAATGCAGCTCAGCAGCAGCGGCACGAGCGACAGCAGCGGGACCGCCAGCGACGCGCCCGCATCAGTGAGAGGCGAGCGGCCGACACGCAGTCGGAGGCGTCGCGTTCTCCCTCACGGGAGCGCGTACCTTCGCGCCGCCGCACCTCTACGCCCCCGCCGCAGCCACCACCGCAGCCACCGCGGTCTCAGCGTTCGCGACGCGAACGCCCACGCGCCCAGCAGCAGCAGCGACGCCAGGAGCGGACGTACGCGGACGCCCTGGTCCCACGCACCCGCCCACCCCGGGAGCGCCAGCCGGCGGCCCCCGACGCGGCCCGCGAGGAGCGCACCGCTCGCGTGGAGCGGCGGAGGAGGCCGGCGGAGGCAATCCCCGCTCCCTCCTCTATGAGCGAGCAGGAGCGCGTGCTGCACAGCACCATAGATGATCTCGCCCGCAACGGGATCGATTTGGTGCGAGTGACGCAGGCGCTCATGCGAGCCGTCACCGGCCGCGACCCAGCTGAGTGGCCGGCGGCCATACTCAAGGTGGTAGTGTCGCAATTACTTGCGCACTCTCACGAGATGACGGCGGCCGCTGCGGCGGGAGCGACGGAGGAGGCACGCTCTCCCTCGTCCTCACCTCACACCACCCCCGCACCCTAAATAATGGCTGTTTCTCCTTCTTTTTACAGGAATAGCTGCACCGTTGCGTATTGGAATTGCAACGGCATCAGCTCGCGACCGAAGCAGTCAGAACTTCACAGTTTTCTCGCTCGGCATAACATTTCTATTATGATGCTGGGTGAAACATGGCTGAGCCCGCATCTTTCTCTTTCTATTCCAGGCTTCATCTGCTACAGGAATGACAGAGCAGCACCAGCACCAAACACGACGAATCCCCACATCGGAGGCGGAACTGCTATACTAATAAGACGCAGCATAAATCATTATGTTTCAGTTTTACCGCAGCTGCAGCACGCTGAGGCCACTGCTGTTGTCGTGCAGACGGAGCGCGGGCCGCTACGCCTTGTCTCTCTCTACGCTCGTCCTGACCGCTCCGCGGAAACGTGCGCCCTACTAGCTGCAGATATTGCAGAACTAGTCGCGGCAAACACAACTCCAACAATTGTGGCTGGCGATTTTAATGCCAAACACACGGCCTGGAGTTCCCGCATCACCTGCCCTCGCGGCCGTAAGCTGAAAGCAGCTGCTGATGCGAACGGTTGCGAAATATTCGCTCCCACTACACCCACCTTCTATCCTTACACGACAAATGGCAAGCCAGATGTTCTAGACATAGCGCTGTGCCATAAACTTCATTACCCTCCCATATTGACCACCATATACGAACTTTCCTCAGACCACTTCCCTGTGCTGGCGGAGATGAGGCGGGGCGGCGCGACTCTGTCTACTGCACCCATGACGCAGAAGCGGCGCACAAATTGGCAACAATTTCAGATGGAGCTGCAGCAGCGCATCCCGGACGCATCTGCTCTTTCAGGGCCGCAGCAGATTGAAGCAGGAGCAACTAAATTCGCCGAAGCTGTGACTGACAGCCTCAACGCGGCAGCTGAGAAGCAACGTTCCTATAAGAAGGAGCAGCCACTAACACCATTTCTTGTTTCTCTCATCCACAGGAAAAACAGAGCGCGCAGAGTGTGGCAGAGCACGCGGCACCCCGCTGATAAGCGAGAGCTGAACCGATTGAAGCGTAAAGTTGAAATCGAGTTAGCCGAATTCCGCAATCAGAAGTGGGACAAATTTCTTTCAGGCCTCAAACCTGAGGATAACTCACTATGGAAAATTACACGCATGCTTTCTAGGAAACCTGTTACAGTGCCACCGCTTCAAACCAGCACAGGAGACTACGCGGAGTCCAACGAGGCGAAAGCGGAACTTCTTGCTAATGTCTTAGAATCTCAGTTTCAGCCGGTCGAGGAGACGCCGCCAATACCGCACGTTGTCGAAGTGCAACAAACGGTGATGGCGGCACTGCACGCGCCCGCCGACGAGCCGAGTTTCACTGATGAGACTGAAGTTAAAGCGGCCATTGCAGAGCTGAAAGCTAAAAAAGCTCCCGGCCCAGACGGCATCTCTAACGACGTCCTAAAGAAGCTGCCGCAGCAAGCCATAGTGTTTTTGGTTGCCTTATTTAATTCAATAATTATGTTTCAGCATTTTCCGAGCCAGTGGAAACACGCACATGTTATAACATTACAAAAACCGGGAAAGAACCCGAAATTGCCCGAGTCGTATAGACCTATTAGCTTACTCAATACACTCGGAAAACTGTGCGAAAAACTCATCTTAAAAAGAATTCTTAAATTTGTTTCAGAAAAAGATATTATGAATAAGGAGCAGTTTGGCTTTCGCGCGGGCCACAGCACGACGCATCAGCTTGTGCGAATTACAGACCGCATCAGACGCAACTTCAACGAGAGCCGATTTACAGGCGGAGTGTTCCTCGACGTTGCCAGCGCATTTGACAAGGTTTGGCACGTCGGTCTCCTTCATAAACTTCTCACCATTAACCTTCCTAGTTACCTAATACACCTTGTCCACTCTTTCCTAGCAAACAGAACGTTTCAAGTAACGCTTCTGAATGCTAAATCTACCCGCCGCGCCATACGGGCCGGAGTGCCACAAGGGAGCGTGCTAGCTCCTACGCTCTTCAGCCTCTATGTGCGTGATATTCCTTCGCACCCTCAGACGGAACTCGCCCTGTACGCCGACGATACGGCTGTAATAGCCACGTCGAAAAGTATCGAGCTTCTCCAGAAGTACTTGGATCAACATTTGACACAGATCCAGGAGTGGCTGAAACTGTGGCGGGTCAAAGTCAACGTGAGCAAAAGCACAGCCGTGCTATTCACGCGGAGACAGAGATTCACGCAGCCGAGGCCGCTCGCGCTATGCGGAGACGTAATTAACTGGGCCAAAAGTGTAAAATATTTAGGAGTGACATTAGACAAATCACTCACTTTTAACCTGCATATTAAAAACGTGCAGAAGAAAGCGCGGCAGACCAGAGGCCGCTTGCGATGCTTATTTCACAAGCAAAGCAAACTGTCAACGGGAAACTGCCTCACGCTTTATAAAGCAGTTATTAGGCCACAAATGGACTACGCATGCCCCAGTTGGGCAATAGCAGCTAACAGCTATCTAAATAAACTGCAAGTAGTCCAAAATGAATGCCTAAGGGCCGCCCTCTGCGCCCCCAGGTACACTCTTATAAGAGATTTGCATCGCGATACCTTAATGCCACTGCTTAAAGACCACTTTAAAAGTATTACAGAAAAATTTTTTGAAAAAGCAGCTGACTCGGAAAACACTCTCATTTCTGAGGTCGCTTCATACGAACCCGATAAACGGGCGAAGTATAAGCGACCCAAACAGTTCCTGGAGTAAGAGAAATCTGAAACAGCGAAATGAAACTTGAAACATAAGCATTGAATCACTGCACACGCAATGCGCGCGCCGGTAGGCTAAAATCTTTTTTGATCTGTTTTTTCTCTCATGTTGCAGGATTGGCCATAGATGCCCGTAAGGGTAGGAATGGTCGCACCGCAGTGGCGTGAACGTACATTGCACTTCGTGCGTTCACAAAACTGCACAAGTTAGCTCTCGACACGGTTGGTCAGTCTGCACCTGACGCGGGAGCAAGCAAGCAAGCAAGCACGCACCAAGCCAGCTCCCCAGGATCAGAGTTCCCAGAACACAGCACAAAAGAAAACCAGAAACCCCAGAGAACCAGCAACCGAAACCAGACGCACAAAGCCTCCAAAAGGCAGAAGTTCAGTCCTCCGCGAGGCGCTCCACCGAAGTCCAAAGCCAGAGAACGCGCGCCGGGCGCGAAGCTCAAACAAAAAGCTAGGGAAAAACACAAAGAAAAATTAAGCGTACGAACACCAAAAGCGCACGAACAAGCCAGCGCACGAACCAGCGCACGAACACCAGCAAGCCGGACGGGGGGGAACGGGGCGCAGGTGTGATAGGCGCTCAGGATTATATAGCAAGGGGGGCCGATGTGATTGGCTGAAGCAGCCGGCCAATCGGAAGGCCGCCCCTCAACGGCGGGAGGGGGTTAAATCGGGCGGCGCGGCGCGTGATCGGACGGCGAGGAACGGTCCGGAGTCGGTCGGTAGGGCGCGCTCCGCGATCGGACGGCACTTACCAAACTAAACTAAACCAAACTAAACAACAAACTTATTTCAAACCTCTCTCTCTCCACTACTCACGAAATTGACCGCGCCATCAACCACCTTAATTATCAAATTAAATCTGCCTTCACCGAATCAACCATCAAACACCCCATATCATCACCTTCCTCCTCACAAACCCCGGTCGAGCTGATCCGTCTTATTCAAGAGCGCCGTAAGGCACAAAGGCAATACCACCAATCGCGCGACCCCGATGCAAAAGCCGCGTTTCAACGCATAAGGAGGAGAACATCTCGCCTCCTGAGAGATCACAGAAACGCGATGTGGGAAGAGTACATTAAAAAATCGCAAATAAACAATGCAGAAGACCTATGGAAACTGCAGCGAGCCCTCAGAAACCCCGCCCCCGCCGTCACCGCCCTCGAGCGCCCAAATGGCCTAGCGCCGACCTACGACCCCGCTGTAAAGGCGGAAGTATTCGCCGACATGCTGGCTAACAGATATACGCCCCCGCCTATTTCTTGCTCGCTGCAGCTCCCTTCCACCGCCGCGGAAATTCAATTCAACATCACTCCCCCCATCACCATCTCGTCCGACTGGCACATCAAAGCGGATGAAGTGCGCGACCTTCTTAAAAACACAAACACAAAGAAGTCGAGCGGCCCTGACAAGCTCACGGGAGCAATGATTAAACATCTACCGCAAAAGGCTGCCGACCTCTTAGCACAGATTTACACAGCGTGCATTTCTGTGCAATACTTTCCACTCGAATGGAAAGCGGCCACTATCACTCTACTTGCGAAGCCAAATAAGAACTCGCGCCTCCCGGAAAACTACCGACCCATTTCTCTCCTGCCGATTCTCGGTAAACTCCTCGAGAAAATAATTCTCACGAGAATCCAACGGGATCTCGAGAAAAAGGGCATTATCAGGGAGGAGCAATTTGGTTTTCGTAAGCAGCGTTCCTCTGCTATGCAGGCACTTCGTTTCGCCTTCTTCGTCTCTTCGGCTCTCAGCCGCCGCTGCTCAGTTCCTGCTCTCTTTTTTGACTTCTCATCCGCCTTCGACACTGTCCACCACCCACTTCTTCTTCACAAACTTCGTCCCTACATCCCTCTCCACATTCTTAACTAAATCACTAGCTACCTCTCCCACCGCTCCTTCACCGTAAAATACCAGCTCTTCACTTCTTCCTCCCACCCTATCTATGCCGGTGTCCCCCAGGGCGCCGTCCTTTCTCCCTTTCTTTTCTCTCTCTTCATTAATGATGCGCCGACAATCACCGGAGTGCATAGCTTCATCTACGCAGACGACATAGCGTACGCTGTGAAAGATAGCCGGATCAATTTTGCCACAGGACGGCTCCAGCGCGCCGCACTAGCACTATCGAATTGGAGTGCGGAAAACGGCCTCGCGCTGAACGCACAGAAATGCCAAGCTATCATTTTCACACATAAACTCAATCACAACACGCACACAGTCGCGCCCATCCGCCTAGATGCACACACTCTTCCGTGGCGACAAACCATCACCTACCTAGGCGTCATCTTCGACCGTAAACTTACCTGGAGGGAGCACATCAAAGCTGCGCGGAAAAACATGACATGGCGCATCAGCTCCTTACTACCACTCTTTAGGAGCCGCTCCCTCCAGGAGAAAATCAAAATCAGATTATACCTTGCGTGCGTAAGGAGTGCGGAGCTCTACGCATGTGAGGTTTGGTCCACAGCTTCAGAAACCACTCGTGATCTGCTCACACGAGCCGAAAATTATTTCATTAGAACGGCCCTTAACCCCGCCCCAGGAGACGCCTACACAAATGTTCTCCTCTCATATAATGTAAACTCAATCACCTCCACTATTCACACACTCGCCACGGAAAGAATCACCTCAATCTTCTCAAACATTGACTCACACCCCCTCTTTCGTCCCTACCTTCAATACTTCCTTAAAAAATCTCGATTTAAAACAAAGAAACTCCCTTCCGACGTCATCTTCTTGAAACCTCCCTAAACTCCTCAAAATTTTAACTTCTTACTCTCTTCATTCCTCCCACGTCAGACAAGTTGCGGGCGAGGAACAGATTCCGCAAAGACCACCACCCTAAATTAAATACTCTGAGCCATTATGTGTACTGCGCTGCGCTCTATGCCTTTCTCTGCTACCTTCTCGTCTCCTCACCTTCTGTACTACCCTGTGCCACTATATTCTGCTTCCCATTCATCTAAACTGTGCTATTATATATAGTTGTACTATTTAATCTCTGTATTGCTATCACATCTGTGTAAATACATTTTGTGCTATTTATTTGTGCTATTATCTGCTTTTATGTTCAGATCTCAAACTGGAAATGTAAACAACTATGTACAAGCAACAAACATTAGGTTCTAGATAAAAACCCAATCAAGAAATATTGTAAATAAATTTGTAAATAACATTTGTAAATAAGATGTAGGTTAGGAAAAATCAGAATTAGACTAGGAATTAGGTATATAAGATGTAGGTTAGGAAAAAGTAGAATTAGGCTAGGAATTAGGTATTAGGCATAATGCTAAACCTGTAAATAACATGTTAATAACTTAAATAGAATTAGATAGAAACATCTTAGGATGATTAAGAATTAAATAGGTAATAGGACTAAATTTAAGAGAATTATGTGCAACTTAAAATAAATAAAAACGACCGGTTGGCGTGTGCGAAACGGGAAATGACCAAAGAATAACAAGGGAGCAGCTAAGCAAACACAAATACAGAACTGAAATAAAAATCACTGCGGGCGCCCAACATGAGACAATCATAGGGCGCCCGCAAAAAGCTTACAAATCCAAATAAGCCAACATCAAATCGGAAGAGCTCCATCCGGAGCAGGTCGTAAAAACTGTAAATCACCACGAGTGATCGGACGGCACCGGCCGGTCCGGGGTCGGACGGCATGGATCGGTCCGGCCCGAAGGGTGACCGTGTGGGAGCCCGTAGCAATGGCCGCCAGGCGTCGTGGAGGCGCAACCCCGCGTCGCCGTTGATGTTTTGGGGGTGTCTGGCTATTTCCATTGCTTTCTTTATCCGTCTGGGCCACCATCGCTGTTCTCTGGCGAGCACCCTCGTGTCTTCAAATAAAAAGTCTCGTCCGGTTTCCCAAGCGTGCTGGGCGACAGCGGAGCGTTGAAGATTCTTGAGTTTGAAATGGCGGATGTGCACGCGTAGCCGTTCCTCCACCGTTCTGCCCGTCTCGCCGATGTAGTTTCGCCCACAGCTGCAGGGCACAGTGTATACTCCTGCTGTTTGGAGTGACGGGAGCTGGTCTTTGACCCGCACTAGGGTTTGGCCTAGCTTATGGTGGGCCTTAAAGATGGTTTTGACTCTGAACCGTCTGAGTAGCTTTCCAATACGGTCTGTAATGCCCCGAATGTAAGGCAGTGCCACTGTTGCCTTGTCTTCGGATTCCGTGCTGGTTTCTCTGTGAGTCGTCGGGAGGTGGGTGAGTCTTAGAGCTTTCTGGATGGTGGGTCCGTTGTACCCATTAGCCGCGAAGGTTGTCTTAAGAATTTCCCATTCAGCAGGAAGGCTGGCTCCATCACATATTCTGACTGCCCGGGTGGCGAGAGTTCTCAGAACGCCGGTCACCCTTCGGGCCGGACCGATCCATGGCGTCCGACCGGGGGCCGCATCGTGCCGTCCGACCCCGGACCGGCCGGTGCCGTCCGATCGCGGAGCGCACCCTACCGCCCAACTCCGGACCGTTCCTCGCCGTCCGATCACGCGCCGCGCCGCCCGACTTAACCCCTCCCGCCGTTGGGGGGCGGCCTTCCGATTGCTTCAGCCAATCACATCGGCCCCCCTTGGTATTTAATCCCGAGCGCCTATCACACCTGCGAACAACAGCCCTGAGGAAGACCACGACAAGATGGACAGCCAAGATCAGTTACATGACTCTGGCCGCGGAAGCCTACGACGTCTTTCACGCTATCCGAGGACTAAGTTAAAACAAAACCATTGGAGCCATTTCTGAGGAAATGCTGAAAAATGGTTGAGGATTCATATAAAGCTCTAACAAAAATCAAAATATACTTTTCGAACTCGCAAGCCCTCTAGTTCGATCGATCGGGGATCAATTTTGGATCAAATCATCCGAGTAGGCTAACGACCACGGACGGACGTTTTGAAGTTTAGAGTTTTAGAGTTTTCGGTATGAATGATCCACTAAACATGAGTTTTGACTACGTGTTAGAGAAATTAATTTACTTAATTCTGGAACAAGACTTTTCCACATTTTTGTTATATGGGCCCGGCACTGCCTTTTTTCTGACGAAGAACTGCCGATTTGCGGCACATGATTACAATACTTCATGTTACCAAGTACGGCTAGAATGTAAAACTCAAGTTTTTTTAAAATTTATTTTTAGTATTTAAGAATGCTTAAGAGGTCGAATTAAAATCTTCCCTCCCCCCATCTATTACTGCATCCGAGAAACATTTCAGTCCATTGGAACGTGACATCAGCTCTAGGTCTTCAACAAGGTTGCAACATTACTTTTCTTGTTTAAAAACAAAGTTATTTAATGGTATGTAAAACAATATGTACACTTCATAGCTCAAAAGTGCAATGCAACAATATTTTTAATTAATCATTCATAGTGAAGTATACATAAAACATAAATCAGAAAAAGGTTGGAAGAGGTACAAGGTGACCACAATAAACAGAAGCCATCCATGTGCAAGCCTCTTTTTATTGAGCTTGGAATTCAACTACTGTCTTAACTTATTAACAAATCAAGGAATTTGTTAAAACAGGCTTACTCATGAGTAGACACTCATTTGTAATGCAATACCAATATCGACAAATATAACATGACATAGGAAACATATTCAGCAGGTGTTGGTATCAACAATTCTCAACAAAAATTTTACATGCAATTTTTGTACATTATTGTACAACAATTACTATAGGATGTTAAACAATCGAAATGGATCCACAAGTTCAACTTCCATGTTAACTTTTTCTACTACATAACTGTTTTAAGCAATTAAAGTGTATTGAAAACGAAAAACTAAAATTATCTTTATTTTACAATAAGACTACCACATTACATTAGAGAAATTTTAAATTTTACAAATCTAAATGAGTGAATATGCCTGTATCAACTATTGCCATCAGCTTCGGGGTTAATAAACCCAACCCAATCAGGTTTTATGTCCAGTTTCCCTTGATCCATTGGGCAAATGCTGAGATGGTCACTGCTTTGCCTCAGATCACTACATTAACTTTTCTCATTTTTACATACTATAATGTACAAAAGAGAGATAAATAAATTAAATGGCCATTTGAATATTCAACTAGTACAAATCAAAAACAAAACAATATTTACAAGTGTTGAAGTCCATGTGCTCATTTCTTTTATTATACAATAAAAACTGTATCAAACTAGAGATCACTATTTGAAGATTACCACACACACACTCTCACAATTCTTCCTTTGTAGCAGTTTGTTTAAAAGCATCACTAGTACGATTAAACCAATTTTTGTATGCTAATAAAGCAACATTCTTTGCTCCCACAGCACTCATTTCCATTGCACTTGCAGCCCACTCTATTGCATTTATATGAAACAAGTTTTTATACAAAACAAAATTCCTAGAAATGAGCTTAGTATCATAATGAGGGTAAGCTCTCCACGAAATTGTTTTTATTTCTTCAATATCAACAAATAATTTTTGCAAGTCCTCTTTTTTCAATGGCATCTGAGAAAATATTTTCCATACAAAACATTTATCACATTTTTTCTTTGAATTAACAGGATAAATCCTTCCTATAGAATTGAAAAATAAACTACCATTTATTGACAAAATTTCCTGAATTTGGTTTTTATCAAGATTAAAGAATTTGGTGTTTAGATCACCCTTTAATATAGTACACACAGTTTGGTGATATTTTCCAGGAAAAGTGAAGGCACTAGGAAAACCAGAGAACTGAATATTTGGTTTTACATTCGCAGCTGCTGGAGCAGCAAGTATCACAATATCATAAATTCTAGATTCAATCTTCTGTTGTTGACTAGTAAAAAACAGTTGAAATTTCTCTCCACCAGGCAGCAATGTTACATTCATTACTTGGCCATTGATTACAGTAGCATTTGCAGCTTCCAAAAGCTTCTCAGCAACTAGGTAATTGCCTCCTTCCACTGCCCATAAACCAGGAGTTCCACCAGCAACTGATACTGCTCCTAGTAATGCACAGAAAATCACTACTTGAAAACATGTATTTGAGGCTATAGCTATGTTTATTCAATTGGGAATGCTCAAAGACAAATATTTTATATGTTAGTTATGCCAAATAAGAATATTTCAATATCAAATAAAAGTAACCAAATTGATCATATAAGCAAAATGAACAAAACTTACTGTGGTGAAGGAACAATCATTAACAACTTACAATCATTAACAGTTAAGTTAAGATTGCAGTAGGTAGGTGTATATTCTAATGCCACAGTATTTTATCAACAATTTTTAAAATGTGATAAACATTTTGGCTGTCATATAGGGTTTTGAAGCCAGTGGAATCATAGCAAAGGTTTGCAATTATTTGTTAGCATTGTCAATTCAGTGTAGCCTTTGTGGAATTTAAAACATCTTTGTTTTTTGGCACATCTAGAATTCACATCAATTTCTTTGGCTTTGTTCACAACCGTCTTAATAATTTCATATCAAAAATGTTTTCAGAATTCTTGCTGAGGCAATCCGAAATTCTAATAAATTCTGAATGATTAAGGAAACATTTGTATTTGTGACGAAATTCCCTAAGCATAAACCAATGGTTAGCCTATGTAACATAGGCCTGCTACATACTTTTAGTCATACATGCGAGTCATAAAGAAGCATGCAAAAAACCGAAATAAAAAAAAGTTAATTCCTATGCATTCTTAAACTTTACGAAGTTCCCAGCTGTGTGACGCAACATCAAAACCCATGGTCGTAAACAGCACATAAAATTCGTGGGGGGTAATGGGTATCAATTCAAGCGGTCATTGGGGGTTCTGGGGAAATGTGGCCATTAATACCGTTTAATCACAAAGGGTTAAGAGAATACGAGTGTGTTTAAACGAGTGTGTATACAGAGGAAGCATAAACAAAGCATGTACCCGGTCTATTTGTGTCGTAATACTCACCCCAATTCCAATTCAAAAATTTTTGTTTTTCATTGTTAGCATCTGGAAAAGTAGATTTTTCTTTGACAATACTTAGAAATATCCTTAGCATTTCGACTCACTTGAAACACAACTTTATGGACATGATAGAGAAAGATAAACCGGGGAAACTCCTGTGCAGTACCGAAGTGTTTCTCAGCAAAATGGCATCATTTGTTCATCGAATATAAGTGAAGACGATGGTGTTTTCTTTTCGTATGAAATTACTCAATCTTTGTGTGTGAGTGAGAGTGCGAATGAGTGAAGGTGTGAGTGTGTGTGAACATGAGTGTGTGTAAGTAGTATACACTCGTCTTAAAAACGCTGCACCCAGTGCAGGGCGGAATGCGATAACTGTTAGCAGGCAGGTACATGGTACCACATGTACGAAAAGTTTACATTTTCACATTTGTGGGACAAACATTGCGATACCCGGTCACAGTGAGTACAAGTAGTATAACATCAGAATGATGTAATAGAGAACGCACGCAGTCAGATGTCGCAGCATGGAAGTACAAGGTCTCAATCGCATTCCTGTGATAGTTCACCACATGCAGCTTGCACCTGTGCACAGAGTTGTCGCAGAATGATGAGTGTCCTGATTGCAGGCTCCATAACACCCCATACATTCTCGAGGCGGGAAAAGTTTGCAATGAGGCTGGCCATGGAGTATCCACAGCTGCAAGCCATGCTCCGGAGGCGGCAGTGTTCTGAGAAAGCACGTTGAGAACGAGCTTAAATAGCATATGTGTGGGCGTTCACGGCAGAGGCAACAGTTGCAGGATCTCCTGAAAGTACCTTGGCTGTCACAGTGCCCATGAGGAACACAGTCAGTGAATGGGCACCACAGGATATGGCGCCCCCACATCACACCACACCACACTGACGGGATACCACATGGTGGCTTCGGTTGATTAACTGTTAGTGCATTAAACTTTGCGCAAACCCAATCAAAATCATGAATTTTTAAGGGAGAAAAAATTCTTCATACGCATTCCTCCGGAGAGGCAATAAAGTCAGCTGTCCCATATTGTAGATTAACTGCAAGATTAAACCTCAAAGAAGCCTCTGAACTAATTTAAATCGCCTGTTTCATCGCCTTATCGCCCATCATACCTCCTTTCTCTGTGGTGAAAGGAGCGTAGAGGAATTTGCTTGGTCATGCGGAAGAGCAGGCCTGAGCCTCGCCACGTAAATTAAGGCATTACTCAATTGAATTGACAAACTGTTCTTCGTGGCATTCCATTCTGCACCTCCAGACAAAAACCCAGTGGCCGTTTCCACTAAGGCAGAAACGAGTCTCGTCACTGCCACAGCCCGATGCCAGTCTGCGTTGCGTGGCCCCGTGTTCGTCATTCGCGACAAGAGACGAGTCTAGACGCACCTGCAGGGGCGTGAGTGGCGATAGACTTAACGGTCTGCGTGTGACGTGCCCTACGGCGTGCAACCACAGGCGGTGAGTTTAACGTGCGGCTAGCGCCTTGAAATCGCCCGCGCTGGCGGTACGCTCTCGACACAGGCAGCGGGTGCCGGAAGGCGCATGACGCCTCGCAGCGCCAACTTCACCAAGCGCACGATTGCAGCGCTTCCAGGGCGCATTCGGAAAGATCGCTGCCGCGCGTTCCCGGGCATCGCGGCCAATAGGAAGAAACCACGGGAACTGGCACACTCGGGTCTTGACCGTATAAAAAGGTCGCCGACAGAAAGCCGCCTCAGTTCAGCTTTCGGTGTGTCAAGTAGTGAGTGTCGTGCAGCAAGTTTTGGACTTTTGGCACGCTCTTCTTTGTATACGGCGATCACGGCTATTTGCCGGCACATCTGGCTACTCGGCAACCTCTGCGTATTCTCCAGCTTTTTCTTCTGGTGGTAACGACTTTGGAAAAAGCTATTGTATTTATGTTGCAGTCAAAGAAGGCTCTTTTTTGTAAAATAAACTTATTTAACTTGAACTTTGTTGAGATTCTTCAGTTGGCAGGTCTGCCAATTGGCACTTACATGACATGGCAAAGCAGGAGAACAGGCTGCACAATTATTCTATGGTGGCCGCTGGTGGACAAGCCGTCGCCGTCGATCCGTTCGCGCGTGGCGGACGTCCAGATCCTGCATTACGAGTGCGCGACTTCCTCTGCCCGTTGCCGTCAAGTGGGTGATGGAGATGATCGCAATCGGTGCAATAGGTCGACAGGACCATTCAGCTTCCCACAGCCCCACGACGCGGTCCATCTCTAACGCGTCTCTGGGCAACCTACTGCCGAACGCGTCGCCAAGGAATACAGTGGTGCAGGACATCCTGTAGACTGGTTGTCGCAATGGTCAGCACGACCATTGGCAAAGATGGCTCAGGGCACCAACTGATGTCACTAGTGACTGACCGGGAGGTCCTAGGATTCGAATCCCGATGGTGGCAGGATTTTCGAGAGCTAGGTTGAATTCAGCCGCAGTCTCGAGAATTCTAGCGACAGGCTGCCCTGGTCGGTAGTTTTATTTGATTTCTCCGATCAACACCAGGCGAATGCCGGAGCAGTACCCTAACAAACGGGCCACGGGCCGCGTGTGATCTTTCCTTCCTCGTCCTCACCCTTCTTACACACTCGCATGCACTCCACTATCCCACTTGTGGGGAAATCAGTCTGGAGCTTAGAGCCTGTCCCAGCTGAGGCAGTGCCCGTTGGTGGGAAATACCTAGTTGAGGAAAATTCCTGCAAGCCGACGTACGTCGGCGCCGGATCTCGCCAGCCACCTCACCCGGAAAATCACAGCCACTTCCCGCGATGAAAGCATGCACTACATTTACGGGACTATCACCTTAGCGGTTGACGCGTCTGGAATCACTAATCAAACGATCGGCACGGCCGTTTGGGGCTCTCTTATCACGGCTGAAGGATCCAATGTCACATCCTTTAACATATGTATGGTTGACAGTGAAAAAGAAATCATTATCTTAACTGACAGAGATCAACACACCCGCCCCTTTTTGTGTGTACATACATGTGTTATCTCCAAATAAATGAGACAAATTTCTAGGGCAGTGAATTCAGCTTTTTTTTATCAACTCAGGCGCAACTGACACATTCCTAGGGGGTGGGGTGGGGCCCATGTGACTATTAAGTTACTTCTACATTACAATTAACCTAATAAAAATAATAATTGACTACTTGATGATATACTGTGGTGCAGTGATGATCGTGATGAACCACAACTTTTCTAGCAAAAGGAACAAAATGATTTGGTGGGAGATCTAGATCTACTTTAGCAATTGCTGAATTACTTGGTTCTAGACTTAAAGCAAAAAATTGTTGATGGAAGGTATATCTTTTGCGTAATACAGATATCGGGAAGATTTTCTGTCTTGCTTTTCTCATGATAGCAATATGGTGTTTTGCAATGATTTAGAGGAGTTGATCGTTCAGTTCCACATTCAATATGATTCTTCTGAATGGAGACTTTTCATTGCCTCTTCCAGAGGAAGTTTGAAAGCAGTTTTATTACACGAAGGTAGCATTTGGGTGTCTATTCCTGGAACTTGTTCAGTGTATTTGAAAGATACTTATGAGTTGGTATGAGTAACTTGGAGTTAATACTCAAGAAAGTGGGTTGCCAAAACCAAAATTGGTTGGAATGTGGAGATGTAAAAGTATGCATTGTGTATGGTGCTGGGTCAACAGGCTGAGTACACAAAATACCCTTGTTTTCTAAGTTTATGGGGCCATAGAGACTGACAAAATCACTGGCAACAAAAAAAATTGGCCATCAAGAAGTCTAATTGCTGGAGAATCTCCTCAGGGATACATTGGTACCCCCTGAAAAGGTTTTATTACCATTCTCTATATATAAAATTAGGACTAATGAAGAAATTTGTTAATGCACTTCCCAAATATAACTAATTCTTCAAGTACTTGAGATTCAAGTTTCCAGGTTTACTGAAAGCAAAACTGAAAGAGGGGGTGTTTTTGTTGGTCCGGATATTAGAAAACTCAAACCCGACAAAGGCTTCTTCAGTTCAATGACTTCAACTCACAAAATTGTGGGTTGCCTTTAGTGCTGTCATAAAAAACTTTTGGGGAAACCAAAACAACCCAAATTACAAGGAAAGTGAGAAAACGAATCTTCAAAACGTTTGGTTGCACCATGAGCTTAAAAATTATTTTTCTCAACTTGCACTTAAGACTATTTTCCTGCAATTTACGAAGCAGAGAGTGAAGAACACTGAGAATGTTTGCATCAAGATAAAAAAAGAATTGAAAAAAGGTATCAAAGGAAATGGAGTGTTACAATGATGGCTGACTTCTGCTGGATGTTGTACAGCGATATTCTCAAAGCCACTTACAAGAGGAAAAGCTCAAAAAGAAGTTTGGAGTTTTAAAAAAGATTTCACAAGCAATCTGATTGAGCATGGTGTTAATTTTGTCATCACCTGTGCAAATGAGTTAATATTTATATGCAAATAAAAATATTTGCATTAAGAGATTTTTTAAACAATGACCACCAGTTTGTTCAATAACCTGACGTCCAAGGAGAAAACAGCAAACAAAAGTTTGTTAATTAATTTTTGTTAAATATACTCAAAATTTATACGATTTAAATGATACTAGCATTTCATCAATGCATACCAAAAGAGAAATAGTCTAGCTTATGTATCTTCATTGAGTTTATTGAAGACAAAGTTTCAGCACTCACAGCAGCACCCTCTATATTCTCTCTCCTGCCAGTTGTTGGCACTATCAAATTCTAGGAATTATCAAATTGTAAAAATCTAACTCTTAAGCATAGCAAAAAACATCTCTTCCAGTTCCATCAGTAGCAAACAACATGTTAACACTTTCACTCCCAAATTTGAAGATTGTTGAGAAGATATAGCCCTACAAATAACTTGAGATCAAAGATAAGAATATTATGAATATATGATGGATTGTGTATCGTCATATTTTTGCATCATTTCTATAAATTGTTAAATGCACACAAATTATCTTTGGATTTAGAAAATCCTTGAACAAGAGAAATTCTTACACTTCCACCAATAATTTTGTTGCATAATGACAAAAACTAGAAGTTTCATATTCTACAATTATTTTGTGTTAAAAGATGGCTGAATTTTATTCCATTTAATTGTTTCTTTGCAGAAAGATTTCATCAGTAGATGAATCTTCAAGCTGTTATCACATGTCCTCATATCTGTCAGATATCTTACTTTGCCCAGATTCTGATTTGTGTTCACTTTGATGTTTATTTTCTTTTATGAGCTACTTTCAAATCCCTGAAGAACTGGCACTGAATTATTTCCATTTAGATAAGAAAATGCCATTTCTATGATCCTCTTCCTGAAAATTTTATTGTGAAACAGCAGCAACAAACAAGGGCAACTGCACTGCATTATTTCCATTGGCACTATATTATTTCCATTTAGAAAAGAAATAGCTACTTCTATAATCCTTTTCCTGTAAATTTTATTGTGCAACAGCAGCAGTAAACAATAAACAACAGCAACATGCAATAAACAAGTCATCCATCAATGCATTGTTGGATGCCTTGCACAGAACTGATTTTGTTGACTCGAATGACAATGAGCAGCCACTCAAACTGCTTTCCAGAAACTAGTTAATACTTTACTATCTAACTAACCCATAACTTTCTCACCCATAACTATCACTAACAATTTCATGGAAAGGTAAGCAAAGTGGAAACTCCACTACATTCTTAGAAAATCAACTATAAACCAAACAATATCTTTAGCATTCCTTTACACCACAGCATGTAAGTTAAGGGTTAACAAAAAAAAATGAGGAAAATATATTTATTTGATGTTCTTACCAACAAATTTATGAACATCTGTTGTTTGTCCATAATTTACGAGAAGTGTTGCTAGAATCAGTTCACTGATAACTCTCTCTGAAAAACCACTGTTTCTGAAGCCATCTTCTGATGATACACGCAGATATTTTACAAATTCTTTATTCATAGCAAATAACATTTCTTCCACAGATTCAAAAGATACCCCTCCATCCTGTAATGTGTATATTCTGCAAAATTCAGAATATCCTATTGTTACTACTCCACAAAGCAAATCAATATTTCTTCTTGATTGTCAATATGTTTACAAATAAAAGTATCCAAAGTTTTTTATGACAATCATTTATTTCAACAATTCCACAACGTTTCGTAAGTCGTTTTGTTACATCATCAGGTGCTGAACATAGTGAAGGAAACGCTTTCCCATTGAAGCATCTCTGCAGCAGAACTTTCAAGGAAACATTATGAAATACCTCACTCTCACTCAGTTGATACCACATAACTAACTGTTAGTTATGTGGTATCAACTGAGTGAGAGTGAGGTATTTCATAATGTTTCCTTTCACTCTCACTCACTACATTTTAATAAGCTTTGAAGAGGGTGTAAGGGGGGGAGGGGGGAGAACGAGTGTTGACTCATGAGGAAGAGAATGTTCATGCAAGAGAGCAAGAGAGCAAAAGAGCAACTGTCAGAGGAATAAATACATGAGAAAGAGGTCAGCCATTCTACAAAAGAAACAGGATGGAAAAGGAAGAAGAAATGAATGAACGTTTTGTAACATCAAATCATACCTGCTGAAATGGTCCAACATATTATCTATGAAACTTTTAAGTTTGAAAGTATCTAATCCATAGCGCCATAATAGTTTAACTGCATTCCACAACTGCCAACTTTCAGTGCTCTCTGAGAAAACAAAATCTTCACCATTGTAAAGACCGAAGGCTGAAGGTTCACCACCATTTCTTTTCTTCAAATCTAGGAAAAATTACAAATATGTTAATGACTTAAATATAGAATAACAAAAAAAGTTCACTGGATTCTTGCCTGATGTTGAATCATATCCAACAAGTTTGCCTGAAATTATCTGAAATGTTGAAATAGAAGGATCAGATGTTACTTCTCCCCCACACGTAACATACAGTTTTTACTGCTTTTTGACTAAAATCAAATCAAACTGATTCCACAAACAAAGGCCATGGACCACCAACTTAAGTGACAATAAAGCCCAAAGACTGAAGTAACTATTCTTTCTCTGAATTTGAAAAGGCTGGGATGTCGAAGTGTTGAAGATTAGCGCAACTTGTGTCATCCTATACTCCACATAGTTTCGCCTGCAGAACAGGTTACGAACTGGACAAATATATGGAACCACACATTTCAAAACTTCTTTCCCAGTTTCTCAGTGATGGGTTCACAGTATTTGAGTCAAGGTAATTTCCTCCTGCTTCAGTTCCTTGATACCATGCTTTCAGGTATCAGGTACTACGTACCAAGAGTTCATGATAGACTGAACAAACCTCATAAATATTTACTTATTTTACTTAAGAATTAAAAACTAACCAAACAATCAACAACTTTGAACATGAATTTATAATCTTGGTCAAATAAAATGTAATAGTATACATCTAATATTTAATATATCTAATATTTATTTATTACAATATAATATCTAATATTTTGTAAAGTACTGAACAGAAGCTGTTGCACAAGTGCACGCAGGTGGTCTCTGAGACCCATGCAACATTTTGGAATGTCTCACCTCTCGAAAGGATAAGAATACTCACTTTCTCAAAAAAAAGTGCAACTCATATCTGTGGTAGGAAAAGGTACCTGGAAATAGTAGTCACAGGCGGCCAAACTGCAATCACAATATTAGAGTAAAGGCTTCCTGGGTCTCTCACGCCACCTGCGTGCACTGTCGGATTAAGAATGATGCCATTCTAAGAAAAATTGAACATTCAATTACATCATTCCTTCCTTTCACATTGTTTATTACATTTTCACATAATAATTAATAATTATTTTCATTTTCCTGTTTTTAAATTAGAGTAATGAAAGATGATGCAATCTCCAACCAGGATTCTCCTAAAGGCATGCTCACAAGTCA
This sequence comes from Teleogryllus occipitalis, assembly GCA_011170035.1. Taxonomy (NCBI): domain Eukaryota; kingdom Metazoa; phylum Arthropoda; class Insecta; order Orthoptera; family Gryllidae; genus Teleogryllus; species Teleogryllus occipitalis. The sequence continues at coordinate 19,635 of BLKR01016083.1, forward strand.
TTTCTCTACGCAAGGATTCCACTGTTCTCAAATTAAAGTGAATACAATTTCTTTCATTCTTTCTCTACACATTTTCTAAATGAACTTACCGAATAAGGCAACAAAGTCACTCATGTATTTGTTTCTTGGATGAATAACAGCACCTCCTGCTTCATAATAATTTCCTTTCAAGATTTCTGTAGCCAACCTTCCACCAATTCTATTGTATTCAAAAACCTCTGTTGTTAGATTATTTTCTCCAAACAATTCTTGCAGGAAATATGCTGCGGATGAGCCCCCAATCCCTCCTCCGATGATACCTGAGAAAAATAATTTGAATCTTCATTGCAACTTCTCAATTTTGGTATGTACTGTACAAGGGTACAATGATCTCATACTCACATTATTATTATTATTATTATATAAATTATATAATTAATACCAAGTAATACAAGTAATACTTTGAATTTGGGCTCAAAATTAATAAAATTGTAATTTTGATACACGAAACAAAGCTTTGGTCTATATAATGTGCTCAAACATGCAATATCAAAATCAAGCATATTTGGTTATTAATTATACAACTACACACGTATACCATCGAAGCTTCCTACCTATTTTCGGCACATTACTTCCAGCAGTGCGACACAAATTCACAAGGGAAAACGAAAACATCAATATAGAAAAGTAACCCATCTTACAAATGTCAACTAAGCAATATGATTGTATCTAGTAAATAATTGCATTTACTTCTCCATCAGTTCACTAGGTAACTTAATTTTAAATTTTGTCCAAAAAAACGTACAAACTTAATCTCCCCTGGAGTGCCATGGACAGCAGTCTCCCTCTCTCACAGCCTTCAACCAACCACCAAGGCAATAACATTAAGCAAAACGAACGCGCCTGTTTTAATTCGAAATTAAAACAATTAAGGTACATGTATCCATACAATATCATGTATCCAACATACGAAGGAACCTGGTAGATGCACCAGGAAATAAAATTGGCATTAAGACTGATACTTTAATGTACCGAATGCGTGAGCACGTAATTTTTGTATCATATCAAATTTTTGTATCATATTGGTGAATACGATCATGTTCAGATTGTATGTTTGTACTGACACAACTTACTGAAAAACGAAGGGAATTTAAACTACCAACATATTATGTCTTTATTGACTACCTAACGGCATTTGACAGCCTTAAAAGGAGATTATTGTGGGAAACACTGAAAAATATAGGACTCCCTTCTCATCTTTTAACAGCAATGCAATCATTATACAGAAATAATAGGATCAAAATTAGAATGCTAAGAAATGAAACAGAATCAGCTTATATAAACCAAGGAGTAAGATAGGGATGCCCACTCTCGCCAACGCTTGATATTGTAATGATTTATAATCAACCAAATAAGTATTTCCTTTAAATGAAAAAAAAAAAAAATCCCTACGAATGAAATAAATTATACCCGAAGAGGCAAATGACGGCAGCGCCGCGCACGAACACTTTTTCTAAATTAAATGAATGCGCCGAGGAATGGGAAGCATAACATGCACAATTTTAACATAACATAAAGCACAATTTTAGGAATCAATTGAAAGAACAATCAACAAAATCGGACCAGGGGTTTGCTTAATTCGAGAATTTTAGTAATCGTGCATCTCAGTTTAATAAAAAAAGAACATGTAGACGCCATTGTTGCCGAGAAGAAGCAAATTATGAATAGTGTTTTTCATAAATAGTAAGAGAACGCCTGAAGGGATCGGGTTAAGATTTGGCAGAACAAAACAGCAAAAATTATAGAATTTTTTTAGAGTAGTCACAATTTTGGAGGACGCCTAGGAGGCGAAATCAAAATTAAGTGTTAAAATTGTTATTTAGAAAAGACATGAAACAAGAGACACATTGTCGTGACGTCATGATAAGACGACGAGCGGCGAATTGTAATATTTTATTTAAATAAGGCGTTGAGAGGCGAAAGAAGACAATATGACAATTATCAGAGAAATGTCGAACATAATATAGAGGCAATGATAAGGCACGTAAACGTTGATAAATGAAAAGAAGAAATACTTTTCGTTATGATGTTCGGCGCATTCAGCGGTTGATCTTATTTTGTTGGCGGAAAAACGATATAAGCTGAGGACAACAATGTCCAAGGAGGAAAAGTTTCGAGTAGTGTGTGAACGGGAGGTCCGTGTTAGACGCTGCATTTTTATGATTGTTCGGAATTTATAGTTTGAAAAAAAAAAAAAAGATTATTTTTATCTTAATGGCGCACGAACTTTATAAAAAAACGTGCACATGTATTGGCAAATAGGGGCGCATAATTAGTAAATAGTAGCAATGCGGGATAATAGTTTTTTTTGTGATCCCGGCCTGAAGCAGTAGTAGGCGGACATTTTGTATCGTGTTTAATAACACGAATTTAACGCGATCTCGTCCGAATATTGAAGGGAAGTGCAAACGAAGTTTTGGTTTGTAAAAGGACATAGTGCATCTACGCGCCGTGATTTTAAACATTCAGCGGGAACTTTGTGTTGCGTTTACGCAGAATATTTCGCGCTTTTCCGGAATTGTGTAAGCTTCGCGCTGTGAAATGATCTCTGATATGGTGGCTGGAGCTTTGCGGTAATTGCGCACTGAGGGTGTGCAAATTGGTGGCTGGCGATGAACGTGACCTGCGCTGCGTGCCGCGACGCCGAACCAGCAGACAGGGAAGTGACACGATTGATTTATTTTGGTTGCTGCAAAAACGCATTTCTGTCCAAGATCAAGTCATGTTAAATTGGTACAAATTAAAAGTCAATACGCTGATATTGCAGAATGCGCATTCGGTATGAATGAGATTGTTTTCGTAAAGTTGCAGAGTGAGTGTTTTTATGTCAAGTGAATTTTTTTATGTTTGCCATTGAAGGGTATTTTTTTTCGGTTATGTGTTCATTGTTGGTGTTTTAAGAACGAGAGAATCAGTTAGTCATGATAGAATAAATCAAGATGAACACAATCGTGTTTATCGATAAAACCCTTTCAATGACGTGTTGTGATTTATGGTAGTTAGACGCTGACCCACGTGCGCGTTGCACGAGTATTACGTTTCGAACCTTGTACAGGGCCCATCGCAAATCCACGACCCCATAAATCTTCAGAATTACGAAGAGATAGCTAGCAAAAGGGCTATTAACGTATTTAATAGAGGGAAGAGACGATTTTGTTACATTGGCGCCCAATATATTAGCGTATATAATAATAGTTGAAGGAGTCAAATTGTTAGATAGACAGCCCAACGAGAGGAATAAATGGAATGTGTCACATTAGCAATACAATTAATTCGCCACAGTGGCGCACCAACGGGAGGCTGGAATAGGCTATTAACTCACCATATAGGCGCACCAACGTGAGGTTGGAAGAAGGCAATAATGAATCCGCCACTATATATATATATATATATATATATATATATATATATATATATATATATATAAAATACAATATATAAATATATACACAATATATACACAGTATTTATTTCTATTTTATCATACTATTTATTTCTATTTTATCACTTGTATTTTACGAGATATTTGAGATAATTTGTTTTTTCAAATGGAACTATACATATTTTTTCAGTCTGTCATAAAGAGCGTAAAAAGACGAATCAAATAATATACATATTGTCATATGTTAGATAAGGATTTTTTGAGAAATTTTGATTCTTTTGCGATCAGTTCTTAACGGATATTTTGAATGTAACACACCGCCACAGAAGGTCACGCAGCGCTCTACCAGCAAGCAAGCGCTCGTGGAAGGGAAGGGATCTTAGTATTTCAAGATACAAAACCTATCCCAAATATTCTGAACGCTCCTATCATATCGAGGTGTCAAAGCTTCCTCGGTTCACCGTAGGAGGGGGTCGGGGAGGGAAGAAACGGTCCTACGCCTACGGTGCGGCGCATACGTTGGCAGCATCTCCACGTGCGAAAGATAGGCTTAGGTCATCTCCCAGGTCAGATGGGAGATAGCTCGATGAAGGACACTAAGAAAAGGTTCTCTTCAATGGAATCAATAATTATTATTTCATAATTCAATTTTTACGAACTTTAAATTATGTGAGGTTTTCATTTACATACAAAGTATGCAAAACGTAAACACAGTAACACAAAACATTTACAATAATAAGAATACACTTTAATACAGTTGTTGCTGTGAGCCATGCTCCTTTTATTTTTTATTAATTAATTTATTTGTTTATTTATTTATTACTTTTCTTGTGTTCGACGATATGTAATACTTCAATATTATGAAAGTAAAAGGAAACGTTTCATTATTACGCTAGAGGGTATTTATTTTAAATCAATTAATTAGGAAGAAATCGTTGCTCTACACTAAGCACTTTTGATCATGAGTCTCTTCCGAGCTTCGGCCGGCTTGGACTGCTTAGAAGAATATTTTGTCCCTACGAGATACGAGAATCTCGTTGTCTCGTTGCCTCCCGCAGAGAAAGAGAATCTCCTTCGCCAGTGTACTCCCTTGGCCTTGGGTGGGCGCTTCCCCCTCCACGACCCTTCTCCCTTATTCGACCAGCGAGAATGATTCACAGGTCGGACGAGATACGAGAGACTGAATGCAGTTTTGTCTGTCTCTAGTGATTACCTTTATTTACTATTGTTTACTATATTTTGGGAATATATTTTTATTTTAGTGATTAATTATTATCTTAATGGATGTTTCTATCCCTGTTATTATTCTATGCTTATTATTATTATTATTATTCATTGCTTAGAATATGCAATATTCTTTATCTTATTATTAGTCTGTATTTATTCTTATTATGTTTTGTTTCAAGATCCCATTAATATCCTGTGATATAAAACCCCATTAACTGGAGTTGAAGTAATAAATAATTTAATACAATACATACGATAAATCCTCATTTTTAATCCTCCGATTTCTTAAAAAATCTGGAAATGGGGAAGGATGGAAAGCAGAGTTCAGGGAAAAAACTACAACAGTTTTGTGAATATTTGGGATATGTTTTGTATCTTGAAATACTAAGATCCCTTCCCTTCCCCGAGCAACTGCATTTCAATATCTTCAACCGTTCAAAAGTTACAGGAAGTGCTTAAGTTACGTGACTCACCATATATATATATATATATATATATATATATATATATATATATATATATATATATTGTAATGGGACAGTCGCCCGCGCATGGTAGCGACGAAATAAAAATAATATAAAACCATATTTTAAAACGCCTGTGGAAACGCGTAGCGGAGGCTCGCCGCGAAAGCGGCAGGAATCGGTACAATGTACCGTTACTTGGCGTCGCCGGAGCAGGCACCCGAAGCTCTCCTTTGTGTCGGAGCCTGGTGAAGGGGCGCGCCAGTGACGTTAGTGGGATTTCCACCCTCCGCGCCGAGCGTTGGCGAGTTCTGCGAATTTGTGACGTGGGGAAAATTCCAGTGACAAAGCGAATTCCAAACTGCACCCTGCAACGTCGGGGCCACCGCGATTGGTCGCTTCGTATCGCGTGACGCGAATGACCAATAAGCTCAACGTCGCGTGGGCGCGGTCACGTGATCCCGCGGAGCCAGCGAGCTCCGGAGCGAGGTAGCTAGAGGTCTTCTGGTTCCAGCAGCGAAAGCGAGCAGACGCTCTTTTGGTTGAGCAGAGGTAGTGGGCAGAGTTGTTCTGGTTCAAACAACGCGTAGGCGAGCACGCCGTGAGGATTGCCTCGGGCCAAGTTTACGGGCCACGCATCGCATACCGCGAGCATCCTGCTGGTTCGCCGCTCAGTCACGGACGGGCGACAAACGAGAAACGGGCAACGGCCTTGACCAGTGCCGGCCGCCGCTCGCGCCACCGCTGCCGCCACCGCTCCGGGTAGCCCGGCGTTCATCCAGGCGCCGCCACCCTGCGCCGCCGCTCGCACCGCCGCCGCCGCCCCAGGTAGCTCGGCGTTCATTGAGGCGCCCGGCAAACCCCGCGCCGGTCGGTGACCGGGCCAAACCGCCGCTGTCTCCAGCGCCGCCCTGCGCCACCGCCGCCGCCGCCCCAGGTTGCTCGGCGTTCATTCAGGCGCCCGGCAACCCCGCGCCGGTCGGGGACCGGGCCGAGCCGCCGCTAGCCCCAGCGCCACTCTGCGCCGCCGCATCGGGAGGATGGCCCGAGGCGCCGCCTGATCTACCGGCTTCGACCTCGACTTCCCGCGCCGTACTGGACTGTAAGCGAGACGAGAGAGGGACGAATGACCGCCTGATGTACCATATCTGTAAGTTAGGTTAAGTTTCTTTTTGTTTTGTTTTTCCTTGTCATTTGTATCTGGCCTCACCAGAGTAAGCTCACTGATATTAAACGTAAGTTCAGAAAAGAGCTATCTTTTCATTATACAAGACGCATGCCAATTCCCACGCCACGCATGGTCCCGTTCAGCATTTCAGGGTCTTCTGCGGGTGTAGCCGGGCAAGCTTCATCTTTCAACAGCGCCAGGAGAAGGTAGGTCGAGGTCGCCCTGAGAGCACTCTCCGCCGCCGGCGGGGGTGTTATAATATATATATATATATATATATATATATATATATATATATATATATATATATATATATATATATATATAGGATGAGTCACGTAACTTTAGCACCTCCTGTAACTTTTGAACGGTTGAAGATATTGAAATGCAGTTTTCACAGAAGTGCATGAGAAAATAGGGCTAACTTATACATGTATTTATTTCTATTTTATCACTTGTATTTTACGAGATATTTGAGGTAACTTTGTTTTTTCAAATGGAACTATACATATTTTTTCAGTCTATCATAAAGAGCGTAAAAAGACGAATCCAATGATATACATATTGTCATATGTTAGATAAGGATTTTTTGAGAAATTTTGATTCTTTTGCGACCAGTTCTTAACGGATATTTTGAATGTAACCGACCGCCACAGAAGGTCACGCAGCGCTCCAGCAGCAAGCGCCCGCTCGGGGAAGGGAAGGGATCTTCGTATTTCAAGATACAAAACATATCCCAAATATTCTGAACGCTCCTATCATATCGAGGTGTCAAAGCTTCCTCGGTTCACCGTAGGAGGGGTCAGGGAGGGAAGAAACGGTCCTACGCCTACGGCGCGGCGCATACGTTGACAGCCTCTCCACGTGTGAAATACGAAGATAGGCTTAGGTCATCTCTCAGGTCAAATGGGAGATAGCTCGATGAAAGACACTAAGAAAAGTTTCTCTTCAATGGAATTATTATTTCATAATTCAATTTTTACGAATTATGTATGGTTTTTATTTACATACAAAGTATGCAAAACGTAAACACCGCAACACAAAACATTTACAATAATAAGAATACACTTTAATACAGTTGTTGCTGTGAGCCATCTCCTTTTATTTTTATTAATTAATTTATTTGTTTATTTATTTATTACTTTTCTTGTGAACGACGACATGTAATACTTCAATATTATGAAAGCAAAAGGAAACGTTTCATTATTACGCTAGAGAGTATTTATTTTAAATCAATTAATTAGGAAGAAATCATTGCTCTACGCTAAGCAGTTTTGATCATGAGTCTCTTCCGAGCTTCGGCCGGCTTGGACTGCTTAGAAGAATACTCTGTCCCTACGAGATACGAGAATCTCGTTGTCTCGTTGCCTCCCGCAGAGAAAGAGAATCTCCTTCGCCAGTGCACTCCCTTGGCCTTGGCTGGGTGCTACCCCCTCCACGACCCTTCTCCCTTCTTCGGCCAGCGAGAATGATTCACAGGTCGGACGAGATATGAGAAACTGAATGCAGTTTTGTCCGTCTCTAGTAATTACCTTTATTTACTATTGTTTACTATATTTTGGGAATATATTTTTATTTTAGTGATTAATTATTATCTTAATGGATGTTTCTATACCTGTGTTATTATTCCACGCTTATTATTATTGTTTGCTCAGTATATGCAATATTCTTTATCTTATTCTTAGTCTGCATTTATTCTTATTATGTTTTGTTTCAAGATTCCATTAATATCCTGTGATATAAAACCCCATTAACTGGAGTTGAAGTAATAAACAATTTTATTACAATACATACTTACGATAAATCCTCACTTTTAATCCTTCTATTCCTTAAAAAAATCTGGAAATGGGGAAAAATGGAAAGCAGAGTTCAGGGAAAAAACTACAACAGTTTTGTGAATATTTGGGATATGTTTTGCATCTTTTTTTATTTACACAATGAAAATTTACAATATATTTCATTTCGAAATAATAAGTAAATATGATAATTCAAAATAAAATACAATGATCAAAGAAACAATAATTTGCAGAAAAGTCCCCCATTGGTACTTTCCAAGATCAATATACAAGGACTATAACAGAAATACGAAGATCCCTTCCCTTCCCCGAGCGGGGGCTTGCTGCTGGAGCGCTGCGTGACCTTCTGTGGCGGTCGGTTACATTCAAAATATCCGTTAAGAACTGGTCGCAAAAGAATCAAAATTTCTCAAAAAAATCCTTATCTAACATATGACAATATGTATATCATTGGATTTGTCTTTTTACGCTCTTTATGATAGACTGAAAAAATATGTATAGTTCTATTTGAAAAAACAAAGTTACCTAAAATATCTCGTAAAATACAAGTGATAAAATAGAAATAAATACACGCATCAGTTAGCCCTATTTTCTCATGCACTTCCGTGAAAACTGCATTTCAATATCTTCAACCGTTCAAAAGTTACAAGAGGTGCTAAAGTTACGTGACTCACCCTGTATATATACACCGTACCGTCAAATATATGAAACAGCACTGGTTATATGAAACGTTGGTGCAACTTTCTATATTCTTTGCTTTAAATATCATAAATTTATATTACTGAAACAAGTAAATTTTGCTAGATCTTCTAAACACGTGTGTCTTTAACTTGTTTCAATCTTTGTGTTTGTTAAAAGTACAGGGAGTTGTAAATTTATGGTACATAATTTAATGATTTCGTTAGTTTTCAAAACTCAACTTGTTTCCCTTGTATCTCTTGATATGTTTATTGCACTTTATGGGTACACTGCAAATAATAATTCCTTATAACCTACACTATCATTTGGGTTAATCATATTTTTGTATATTCATTTTTTTCGGCAGAAAATAAGGAACAGTAACTTTATTACATTTTCCAGGGTTATATGAAACGATGCTACGCTGTCATTAACACAAAAAATAGTTCAGGAATCAGGTGGAAATACCTATGGGAAACTATAGAACGTGCATTATATTCTGTGGTTGAAGAAAACATGTCTTTTGAACAAGAAAAAAAAAGGTTTAGAGTCACTAAGGCAATAATTTGAAGAAAACTTCGTGGAAATTCATGATAGACTAGGAAAGCCTCCTGGATTCAATATTATTGAAGAAAATCAGATCGTTAGATCACTATAAAAATGGCAGCTGGTTTTGGCTACCATACGAAAAGAAGTAATTTAAAATTATTTGCATGGAGTTATCTTAATTAAAAAATGAAGCCGTAGGCTTCCGCAGCCAGAGTCATGTTAATGTTCTTGGCTGTCCGGGTGACGCTGCATCGTAGGCTGTGTTTGTCCGATGTTCCATCTTGTCGTGGTCTTCCTCAGGGAAGAGGATGAATGGTGCACGTGTTAGGATGAGAAAGTAGGAGATAACCAGGAAAATCAGTGAAAATGAGAAGAGGGCTACCACAACTGTCACTAAATGCCATTAATGTATATTTCTGGGAAATAATAGACATCGCGCCCAAGTACGCTAGTGTACTAAGTTAATTGTGTAGAAATGAAGAAGGAAAATACATTTGTTTTTTGAAATGCAGAGGATATGTCAGAAGTTTCCCTTAGTTAAGAGATTAATAATGTCGAGATCCCAACATTACTTTTTGCCGACGACCAGCCTATCACAGGAAAATCTGAACATGAAACTCAAATAGCAGTTCACAAGTTAAGTCAGATTTCTAATGAATATGGTATGAAAATCTCATCAAATAAAACAAAAGTGATGGCATTAAAAGGACTTGAGCCATTAAGGGCAAAGATAGTTGTATATGGCCAAATAACTGAACAAATTAATGAATTTAAATATCTTGGATATCATTTTAATTATATTAAATCAAGAGATATGAAAAAAACTGAACAATTTCACATGCTTCTTTTGTGGAACGTTACAACGAACACTGAAGCATGATATGCGAAAATAAACCCTACTTAGTTTATTATAAAGTTATTGCATTGCCCTTACTGCTTTATGGAAGGGAGAGCTGGACATTAACATCAGATCAGCTGCGGAGAATTGAATCTGCAGAAATAAGATTTCTTCCTTTTGTGGCAGGATATTCACTATTAGACCACAAAAGAAGTGTAGATTCCAAGAAACTGGCACAATTGATAAAATTGGCAAATGAAAATATACTCCCCACTGAAATGGAACAAGTAAAGAATATAACACACGGCCAAATTGATTCAACAATTTATTGCATGGCAATGGCAATTGTAAAGGCAATTGGTGTGAAAATTATTGAAAGTGGAGAACAAGCGCACCGACAACTGCATGAACCACCCTGGAAGATAAGGCTGGAGAGGAGAATAAAGAGGCTCAGATCAGATATAGCTGTTCTGGAAGCCTATCGTGAAGTGAAATAAGGCTGGAAGCCTACCTGACGTGAAATAAAGGCAAAAAGATGAAGAGAAAAGCATAAAAAATTATGAGAATGCATCGCAAACGCGCAGCGTACAATCCTGAAAATGAGTATTTCCTAGAATATATAGATACTTTGAAACAAAAACTTAGCCTTTACAGCCAAAGATTGAGATGCTATAATAAGAGTTTAAAGCGGAAAAATGATAACCAAACTTTCAATAGAAACCAAAAAGGGTTTTATAGGAGATTGAACGGAGAAATTCGAAGCATTGAGCTGCCAGGGTGAATTTAGGGGGAGAATATGGTCAACAGAAGGCCACTTTCAAGGCAACACATCCTGGATGAGAGATGTTACGAACCCTACTGCTACTATCAGACACATGGAAACCAGTGAAATTTCGATGGATATCTTACGGGCTACTATTCGTAAGCTGGCTAACAGGAAATGTCCTGGCCCCGATAGGCTTCATAACATTTGGTTCAAGAGATTCACATGTCTCCATGAAAAGATCTTGACACTTGTGAATCATTATCTGAAAAATCCGGAAGAAACTCCAGACATCTTGAGTGAAGGTGTTACATATTTAAAACCAAAAACAAATGACACTACACATCCAGGGAATTACCTACCAATCACATGCCTTAATGCATTATACAAGATCATGACTGGATGTCCATATATGATCACCGAAGAACATCGTACACAAAATAACATCATATCGAAGACCCAAAAATGTAGCTGCAAGGGCTCATTGGGAAGTAGAGAGCAATAGACAGCGTTATCATGTCTCAGGCATGTGGTAAAAGCGTAACCTGTATACTTGTTTTATTGATTATAAAAAAACATTCGACATGGTCCCTCACGATTGGCTCATCCATGCCCTTAGAATATATGGTATAAACCCTATGATTATGGAATTCCTCAAGTTTGTAATGAACCACTGGTGTACGAGAATACACATGCATTCAGGGAACGAGAGAGTAGTCTCAAATATTTTGAAGATTAAGCGGGGAATCTTTCAAGGAGATAGCCTCAGTCCGTTTTGGCTCTGCCTGGCCATTAACCCCCTGTCATATTTATTGGACAACACCAAACTGGGATTTGAACTGAAAGGTCAAGAGAAGTGTGTGATCACTCATCTGGCATACATGGATGACATAAAACTATACTCTGGTTCACTACATGGTCTGAAGAAGCTAATATATACACTGAAAGATTCTCTAGTGATATAGGCATGTAGTTTGGCATAGAAAAGTGCAGAATACAAAGTATTCACAGGGGAAAATTCACAGACAGCACAGAGCACGAGACTGCATCAAGAGAGATCATCACTGCATTGGGAATGAATGAGTTTTACAAGTATCTGGGGACACAACAAAATAAAATGATTATACACAGTCAGATAAAAGAGAAATTAAAAACAGAGTTCACCAACAGATTGAATACCATACTCAAGACCTCCCTCAACTCTCGTAATCTTACAACGGCAATTAATATATATGCCATTCCTGTGATTACTTACTCATTAGGCATTATAAAATGGACCAGTACTGATTTGGACTCATTGGAGAGGATTATCAGGGTCCAAATGACTCGTTTCAAATATCACCATCCAAAACGTTCTATCCAAAGAATAACACTAGCAAGGAAATTAGGGTCTAGGGGCATCTTAAATATTGGTAATCTCCATGCAAAACTGATAACGGACATGAGAGAGTATTTCAATGACAAAGTCTTGTCATCTCAGCTATACAGAGTGATACAGCAAGTAGACGAGAACTATACACCACGCAACCTTAAACAAAAAAAATGTATTACACGAACAACCAACACAAGCCGAGCTTTTAGAACAATGGAAACAAAAAGCGCTCTATGGTAGATAGCCTACAGAAATAGCCAAATGAAATGACGACGCCTGCTTGTCGTACAAGTGGCTTAAAATAGGATATCTCTACCCCGAGACTGAAGGACTCTTGATAGCAATCCAGGACCAGGTAATTGCAACACGAAAGTATCTCAAGCACATTATTAAAGACCCCGAAGTGCCTTCTGATATCTGCCGGGCTTGTGGTGTATGCCAAGAAACGATCCAGCACATTACTACAGGTTGCAGTATGCTGGCCCCAACGGATTATAAACAGAGGCACGATATGGTAGCACGAATTATCCACGCCAAACTTGCAAGGAAATGTGGAACTGCTAGTGAATTTGATACACCCTACTACATGTACCATCCACAAAATGTCATCGAGAATAACATCTATATATTATACTGGGACCGAAGCGTATTGACCGACAGAACAGTTCGTCATAACAGGCCGGATGTAATACTCTGGGATAAATCTAAAAGAAAAGTATGGCTGATAGACATAGCAGTTGTAGATACCAGCAACCTCGACACAACACACAAAAAGAAAACTCAAAAGTACAGGGAACTTGCACAAGTTATAAAGGAGCAGTGGCATGTATTGGAGGTGGAGATTGTGCCGATTGTCCTCTCAGCAACTGGTGTGATACCTACCGTCCTGAAGCACTCTCTGAAAAAACTGGGGATCGAGACGAACATTATCTTCAATCTACAGAAAGCTGTGCTCCTGAGCACGTGTTCTTTAGTAAGATTTATGGATTCCTAAATAAATTTGTGTCAAAGAATTGTATACTTCTTAATTTATAAACTAAGTGTTTAAATTTATATTTGTAGAAATGTTTACCTTCTAATAAGTTCTTAAAATAAATATATTTTTGTTAGAAGTAATGTACTACGGGAATCATGCTTTGATAGAAATATCTGTATGACTCCTCAAACGTACCAGAAAGCTGTGAATAAATGAATAAATAATAATAATAATAATAATAATAATAATAATAATAATAAATTTAAAAAAGCGAGAGATTAACATTTCAAAAACTAGATATTTTCGTTGCCAAATTATAGACAACTTATTTTTAACGGCAGAAGAACGAACAGATTTGATTTTTATGTATTGTTAACAAAATAGAAACTCATCCTAAGCTCTACTACCACTACAAGTAAAAGAAAAGCTCAACAAAAACGTGCGCATAGTGAAGCTACATTTACGTCCAGAAGCAAATCAAGGGGCCATCTCAGCATTTGCTCAATGGATCAGGGAAACTGGAATAAAACCAGACCGAGAGGGGGGTCATTGACCCGGAAGCTGAAGTACATTACTTGTTACATGCATATTGAGTCTCTTTTTAAAATTATACAATACAAATGTAAACTAATTCATTATACTATATCTTGGTTTTGTTAAAGTAAACATTTTTCTTTTTGACAGCCATTTAGGCTGAAATGTGTAGCCACTGTCGTGACTTTGTCATATTATAGGTGTGTTAGTTCTACGCCCTCAATATATCCGAGGGGAGAGCTTGTCTTCTGCGTCCTATTGTGAGGACATGTCGTGATAGTTGTTTAAGCGTCGCCGGTGCTTCGCTGGATTGAAAGGCCTGATAGGCTTCATTGAAAGAGAGCCGTCTCAGACAATGAGTGAAGGACTCGATATCAAGTTCCTTCCTGAGATCTTTCATCCGTTTCCGAAACGGAGGGCGCGCTATGAGCTTCAGAACTCCGTTCTGAACTAGCTCAAGTGTATCCTTGTACTCCTTTCCCGTAGTCCACCATGTCGCCGCGGCATAAGTGGCTACGGGCTGACAACACGTTTTATAGAGTGCCAGGCGAAGGTCCAAGGGGAGTGAAGGTTCCCTCAAAAGAGGTTGTAAAAGACTTACTCTATGCTGAAGTTTTGACCGAATACGTCTGACATGTAAGTGCCAGCGCATTCTTCGGTCGAAAGTGACGCCCAAGTAAGTTGCCTTAGGTGCCCACTTCAGCTTTTGAGTACCGAATGTAATTTGTTTTGGTGGCGTGTAGCGTTTTGTGTATTTTTGTTTGCGGCGAGAGTAACAGATGGCTTGCGACTTTTCCACTGAGAAAGTGAGATGGTTTTCTTCCGCCCACTTCAGCGTCAAGTTCATCTGTTTTTGAAGTATTTTAAGTTTGTGGTCGAGGTTCATTCCTCTAGCTAAGACGGCTATGTCATCAGCATAGAGGAAAAGCCGTATTCGCGGTATATGGGGTATGTCATTGACATAGAGCGAGAACAGCAGCGGAGAGAGAACGGAGCCCTGGGGGACCCCGGCCGCAATCCTCCGCCTAGAGGATCTCGCCTTACCCACATTTACTACGAATGTGTGGTTTGTGAGGAAAGATTTAACGATTTCCGTTATATCTTGTGGGAGGACGCGCCGAAGTTTAGCTAAGAGTGTGTTGTGTGGCTCTTTGTCAAAGGCTTGCACCATGTCGAGATAAATGACAGGTACATCCTGTGTGAGTAACAGATCAGCGGAAATCTGCTGAGCCATACAAAGTGCTTGTAATGAAGCGGAGTGGCCCGGTCTGAAAGCGAACTGTTCGTCTCGAATTAAGTTGCGCGAGAGAACAGTTGGTAGGATTCGCCCGAGGAGTAGCCTTTCAAACACTTTTCCCATAACCGGGAGAAGGCTGATTGGCCTGTGACTCGCCGCGATCGTTAGATCCTTTCCGGGTTTCGGAAGCATGGAAATACTAGGAAATTTCCAGCTTTCCGGAAAATACCGCTGTGTGATGCAGCTGTTGTAGATACGCGTAAGCTCCGTGCTTATGACCGGAAAGGCCTCCTTGAGAACGGGAGGGCCTATCCGGTCAGGGCCCGGCGCCTTGCGACTACGCAAGCATGTGATTGTAGTCGAAACTTCTTCGACTGTGCAGTGTGCAAGTGTTTCGGCGTTGTCCTCCGTTTCCTCTTCCTCTTCCACCTGTGTACTGTTAACAAACCTCTCTTCAAGCACGTCGGCGAAGAATTCCGCCTTCGCTTGATCAGAGAAGAGGTAAGTTTGTTTACCCTCCGCGTTGTCGTAACCACCTATGGCAGTTGCAGTTTTAGGCACCGACCTGAGCGCCTTTTGGAGTTTGAAAAGACCGCTACGAGAGTGATCAGAACCGATCTCTCTCATGCGTTTTTCCCACTCGGCCGCGTGATGGTTTGCAAGCGCCGTCTTTAGGCGTTTTTCGCATTCCCGCAGCTGTGTTCTAAGCGCAGGGCACCTAAACTGCTGCCATAGTCGTCTAGCTTTGCGTTTTTCACGCAGAAGCTCTTCGACATCCGGAGGAAGTGTGTTTGAACCCTCTTCGGGCGGGCGCCAGAAGACCGGCGTCGCCTTTCTGTGGGCTATTTGTATGTGTTTGGTGAGAGTGTGTAAGCTTGCATCTATTGATTCTGGCGAATCCGTTGATGACGAAACTTGTGTTTGTGAGTGTAGTGTGGTGAGGTGATTGCGAAACTCATCCCAGTCGGTTGGTTGAGGAACCCACTGCCGTGGGGCGCAGAAGGAGCGCATGCAGCGAACTGCAAAGTTTATGGGAATGTGGTCGGAAAGGGAAAAAGGAATGGGTTTGGGCGTTGTGTCTCGAATATTTCCTGAAGTGAGTGCCACATCAAGAATTTCGGGTCGCATACGAGGGTCAGAGGGAAAGCGGGTGGGTGTGGAGGGCGGGATGAGCGTCACAGTGTTGTGTGACAACAGAAAACTTACGAGTAAGTTTCCGTTGCTGTTAGTGGTGTTGCATCCCCATTCCTCGCACTTGGCGTTCAGGTCGCTCGCCAGGACCGTGCGAGGTGCTAAGGAGAACACAGTGTCAAAATCGTCATCAATGAGAGGGCGATTTGGTGCTAAGTATGCTGACACCAGTGCAACTTCGCCTTCCGTCGTCTCTACCACAATCGCTGCGGCTTCAAGCCTCGCTAAGCGAGGTGAAGCTGCCGGGCGATGAGGTATCGAACGACGTACGGCAACAGCTACGCCGCCACCGCGATTGCGAGCAACTTACCACCGCTTGCTGCGAGGGGGCCCGCTAAATACCCCCTTGGGGCCGCGGCTCGCCGGCTGGGCCTGCCGCCGAGGACGGCGGCGAGTCTCTGCCCGCCTATTCTGGCGTGACAGCCCGCGCGCTTCCTGGCAATACGTGGCTCGGTGGCAGGACTTGCAAATGCGCGCGGGCGGTCACAACAATATTAATAATACAAATCTAGATGGAGTAATCGCCGAAATGGAGAGTTCGGTGAAAATGGAACTAGCACCAGTTTTTACCGTCTTTTGATAGATATGAGAAGAAAATTTCAAGAAAAATGGTGCGGTTTTGAGAAAAAATTGTTTAAACAAAAAAATTTAAAAATGCCTATTTTTCACGCAAAATTACGCGAAAACTACTCATATTCTCGAAACATTGTACATGTTCCTATTTCAAGACCTGTCTTTTAAGAACAGATTTCATTAAGGAAAAGTATCATCAATATTGTAGTTGCAGGAAGATGCGTAAAAATGGAACTTTTGCAATTTAAAAAAAAAGTGATTTTTGAACGAAAATGACGGTGCAAAGTTCAACCAGAAAATTTGAAACTTTATTTTGACAATATTTTAAAAATGTTGAAGCTCTATGTGCAGTACCCACAACAATCAAAATGTCCGTTTAAAATTCCCAAAGCCTCGAGTTCATTTAGATCGATTGGGGAATATCAATTTTGGAGAACATTGGCTGAACGATTTAGGCGCTAGCGTTGACCACAGACGGACGGACAGTCCTTCTACCGTCAATCGATTTTTCGGTATCAACAATTCACAAAACGGATTTTGGTTACACCACGTGTTAGAGTAGGTAATTTACTATATATAGGAATATGATGCATTCACTTCTTCGTTACCAGGGCTCGACAATAAGAGTTTTCTGTCAACAATTCACCGCTTTTTTGGCACACGATTATTATACTTTTCTTCATTTTAATATAATTATAAAAGGTTGGATGTGCTTCCAAAATTAGTACATGAATATTATCATACTGCTTTGTACTGCTCAAATGAAACCTCTTGTTGTAAATAAGTGTTGTATTTGCTAGATCCAGGGTTATATATTCACAAAAGTGTTTTTCAGTCGCTTTAATTTTGAATCAACAAATACAATAAAAGTTAACGAAAACAAATAAGAATTTGAGTAGGACGGCGTTCTTGCCGCACGGTGTCTATGGTTGATGACGGTGGCGCCGACCGCGCAGGTCCGTCCACTAGCGTAATCCCAAGTCTGCTAATGGTTGGGGTTTACCACATTCTTCCCCGCTTT
>BLKR01016084.1:0-37412 GCA_011170035.1 Teleogryllus occipitalis
TATGGAGTGACGGATTGTTTGACTGATGGATCATTTGGTCCTGATTAGCAAGCAACGCATCAAACAGTAGTGTTTTTGGCAGGTCACGTTCTGGCGCAAGGAGATTTTTTTACCCGCCCAACACCAGTGCACGGGAGATTGCCTACCAACCAGGGGCAACTACTAAATGTGTAACTTCGTTGTATGAAATTTCCCACCACATGTTCATCGACAAAAGAGATTATCTTAGACATGGCCGTCTACGGTACGTACAATTTTGAACAGAAATGTGGAATTTCAGTTAAAGGATTTTTCCCGAAATTTTAGTCAAAGTCGCGGTATTCATTTTATTGGTTTATTGGAATTAACACGGTGCACGACATATATTAAAAAAGTCAAATTATGACACATCTCTTCATGAACTTAATAATATACTTTGGCAGGTTTTGAAAGGACGACAGGCACGAAGATGATGGCGGGGGCGGCTGTTAGGTAAGTAGTCCTAATAAGCATTGAACGTAATGGCTCTCTTCAATGGATATGAAATGCAAGCTTGCGGGAATTCGACCCAACAGTTCTGAACCATCTTCATAATATTTCTTCCCCATACATTTTGACTAATGAAGATGCAAAACCATGTTCACCAAGCTATTTTTCGCAATTTTAATATCATTAAAAAATAAATATCGTTATGTTATCCTGAAACTGTCTTCAATAAAAAAATAATAGAACAAAAATAATGTATAATTTTACTGGAATGTTTGCCCCTTTCCAGTCATGACCGTGATCTTGAAGCCTTCTTCATGCCCTTGACTTTGTAATATTTATTCGAGACATTGTGTGCGTGGTCGTCCTAAAGATCATTACCTTGCGTGGTTTCATAGCAGTGCGGCGCAATAGGGTTACAAGCCACGCCGCTACGTTTGCTTTGGACCGACCTCTACAGCTTCTTTTCGTGTTTTCACAATAAACATCAGGCGCTATTGTGGTCTCCGTGGTCGTGAATTCAGTCGTAAAAACATTTCCTTGTTGACCCAATGAGTGGAGGCAGAAAACTTGCGGAAAATGAAGCTCGCCACTTTACGAGACTGATGAGAGCTGTGCCGACTGTATCCATATTTTTTGACACGTCGTCGTCGTCATCGTCATCATCATCATCATCATCATCATCATCATCATCATCGTGATCGTCATTGTCGTCATATGACACTCCGCGTAAAACTCCGCAACTTTTCTAGGCCGATGGCCTACCTTCACCCTCCCTGGCACAATAAATACTTAAAGGTAAACGCTCGTTGCGAGCCCTGGTGACAACATTAAAAAACACCTTCATTGACGCGCAATAAAAACTATTTGCTGTTAAAGACGACAAGTCCTGTTCGTGTTTTTTCTCAAAAAAATATAAAGAAATGATCGAAGCAGGTCCAGATCCATCACAGAAGATATCCCGAACTCCTGGGAAAGTTGGGACGCAAATTAATGAGAAGGTTGCGAAGGGATAACTGATATTCGAGAGACTGGCATTGCTTCATAAACTCTAGTGGCCAATTTCGTATCTAATACCCCCACTCTACCCGCATTTCTTTGAGCCACCGGACAAGAAAAGTTGCGCGGTTATTAATAGGGGATGCTGGCCTCAGCCATCTAGAGGCAGTATGAAGTAACGCGTTTTAGAGTTGTCGATTTGTCTCTACGTGCCACACATCTATCACAAGATAAAACCAGTCGTGAATTACTAATCTAACAATTTTAACGCAGGCCACAACCTTACATTTAGGCTGTCTTCAGGTCACTTTTCGCACAATTCGAGGTATATTTTTTTTCTCTCGCGAATTGAACGTTTGCGTCCTGTTGCAAAAAGGACCTCTTGACACGGGTTGAGCAATATGTTTCTACATGCAAATCTAAGTTTATGAGAATCAATCAGAAATTCATTCGAAAGATTTAAAATCGTGCTTCTCCTCAATTTATTTTGAAATTATCAAAGGAAGAGACGTCTAAAAAACCCTATACAGACTCGTAACTTAACCCAAAAATTAAAAGTTGTTAGGAGTTACTGTATACCATCTCACATTTAGTTAAGTCGATCCTTTAAATCTCGATATTGCGCATTTAAACAGAGTTTGTAGAATGTGCTACTTGTAACTCAAGCATCCTAGATCAGGAGGCCACATTTTTGAGTTTTGATGGTAGAAAATTTTTCACAGAAGCTGGGTTTCAGCAAATGTATGAAAATTTTAGAGGCTGGTCACTCTGATGTGGCGTTTTCGTGGTTCCAAATAATTTCAGGTAGATGACGGAACAGTATTTTATCTAAGAACTAGGAATCGCGCGCGTTTTACTTTTTCTATCATGGCCTTATTCCTTTATTTCGTGTGTGGTTATAATACGATACCTTACTTCTATTATTTCCTAAAGACTTCGACGTGTGTGTATGTGATTGTGAGATCAGAATCCACGAAGGATAGAGCGCGAGAAAAAGAAGAAAAAAGGTGAAATTCCTCTTCATTCCTCCATAAACGAATTGTGCACCACCCCAGGGAAGTGTGGAGGGAACGTTCCGCGCACATCGCAGGCCCGCCAACCTTGCGCTCAGCTGTCACCATCACAGTTTACTCTCGCCCCGCAGCGTGGCTCCAGGCAGTCTCACCACTCGAACCACCAGTTGTCACTCGAACACTTTCAGTGGACAATCAGAATATGTACTACAAACTTGTAGGGCACGAAAGAATTTCAAACGATACTTTTTTACCAGAGAACGTATGGCGAGCAGTTACAACTAACGCAGTTACAACTGTAACATTTTTGACTTCATGCCACTGATAGACTTCGTGCCACTCACCCTGCATTGATGCTTGGCAAGTGCACGACTTCTTACACACCTTCCCTCTGCCAATGACAATACATTATGGAGGTTTTTTAGATTGTCATTTACGTGGGGAAGAGAAAATAAAGTAATGAAATAAAATATATGTCGACATTTCAACGGAAATTCACGTTTTGAGGATTCTGATATCGAAAAGTAATTTTTCAAAATGTCTAAATGTCTGTGAAAGTTAGGAATGTTTAGAAAATTCTGTCTCATGTTTTATATTGTATTAATTTAAAGCCAATTTTTAAAATGTAATTCTTGTTGTGTGTACTTTGATGTATATTTAAACGACTGTAACACTTTTCATGTCCTAATCACTGTTATGTGTGAAGTAAATTGTTAAAATTGATATTTTATGTTTAAACAGTTGTCTTTTACTTCAACTGATTCCTTTCATGAATTGTGTGAAATAAGCATTCAGTCACTTGTCGTTCGATATATGATGCTAACGTATTTTCGGAGACTGTATTCGCGCGGGCATTAAAATTGAAACATGTGCAATGAATATTCATGAGGAAAAGGAGAAAGACACTTCATTAAAGGCTTTAGATGCACTTACATTAATGGAAATCAAACAATGAAGCATGGCCGATGTGAAGGTGAGTGCTTTGGTACACATGCATATAAAACGTGGGAAGATGGTCGACTTGAATTTAAAAGATTACATTTCAATATTTTCTGATTGCACTATACGTGGATCTCTTTTAATAAATACGATTTAGAAAACTTATAAATGAAGGACAGATGAAAACATGTATGAATAAATACCATTTCACATTACAGACATTTTTGAAACATCTTAAGAATTATTTAAGCTACAAATTCAATTTTCTTTTGAAAACTATTTCTGTATTTTAATCGAGAATACTCCTAAGTGGGGAACTGAATGGAAGAAAAAATCCTAACTAAATTAACGCAATTTGAGAGGATGAAGAGGCCTATTCTACCCGCAGATAGGGACGAAACATGCAGAGAATGACTAGGAGCAAATTCAGGTACGATTAAAATCACGCGCAAGTACAGTTAAGGATGCCTTATAATGCTTTCAATGCATAGTTAGGTTTTCATGGAATAGTTATTTATGATATAAGTGGTAAAAGTGCTCATTTGTTTTGGAAATAGGAAAGGTTGAGACACGAGGCCATTAGGTTGAGTGGCGCAATGCTATTAGCAAAATAAAATCACTTTTATCGTGTGTCATACACATTTTTTAGACAGCCTTATTGACATTTAATTTAATTTTATTCAAGCATTCAAATCACTTAAGTTCAGTACTAGCTGACGCGGTCACACGAAAGTATTTTGTTTTCTTTCTTGCATTCACTGATGTAACTGGGAACATGAGAATCGTCTCACTTTTAGAGCTAGTGCTGAAAGTTGAATTTTTAGCACGCTATGTATGTTCTGAAAGAACCGCATTTACTAGTGGCTGTCTAAAAACAATCATTACCAGAATCTATTAAAAAAATACATTAAATGGAAATCGTTAACATAGGCTCGCCCAACCGGAAATGGGACTGAGGCTATAAAATCATTATGTTAAGAGGTAGAAATTACAATTTTTTGCGGTAGATAGTGAAAGTTAGGAAAAAGTTGGTTCATAGATCGCTCCGCCAGTGTGTGTTTGAGACAAGAGCATGATACTAACTAGGAGTGGTGATGGAATGGATTCTTTCAAACACACACAACTTGCAGTATTTTTTGTCGAAGGAAGTGTTTGTGATACTTAAATTTATCGACGAATGCTTGATGTTTATGGATACGAGTTTTCCTCACACTACCATGAAAATTCGATATTTCTACCTTCAACGTAATGACGTTACAGCTTCAATCCCACTTCTTGATGGGCGCACATTATAATCACACATTATTTGGCATTTGGTAATGGCTTGGCAGCTCAGTCTATACCAAAATCATACGTATTGATGGAATGAATTATGTTTACATTGAGATATTTGGAAGAAAAGTTTCGAATCTGTGGAAGTGCTTCAAAATTGCGATATACTGGTGATGCTGTAAAAGGAACATAAATTCTTACAAGTTGCATCACTCATGCCGCTCCTGTCTGCCAGTATCGTCTTTGGTGGACCCATCCTCTGAAAAGGGCGCTCGAAAACAATAATTACACTTATTTCTATACAACTATGAAAGGGATTTTATATACTTTCAACAGAACATATTTTCAACCTTTAAACTCGTATTAAATTGTATTCCATTTTAGATTTCGAATTTTGTACGCCATTTCAAAGATGTTTTGGGTCAGATTTCCATATCGGTTTGATATCGAACACTGCGAGTAATCGTGAATATTATACAGTGCATCTCATAGTAAATGGAACGTTTAGGACATGTAGTTAGGACCCAAATGATCACTTTGTGCCAACGAAAATATAGTGGGAAATTACGTATAACGGAGTTACACGCATATATCTATTGATATTTGCCTCTTATTCTTAGGCAATCACGCAGGTACATACTTTGGCAGCTACATTATACTTGTTTTTTTAGTAACGTGGCATATGAGGGTATTATTTTCAAGATGGAATCGGGGACAACTTTTTGTGTCTTTCTCGGCCCTACTGCAAGATGTCGCATGATCGCGACTGTACCAAACAGTGCTGCAGATCAAGTGGCTCTAACGGCGCGACCGAGGAAGACGCGAAAAGCCGTGCAATATTCCATCTTGAAGATAATACCCTCAGATGCCTCGTTAGAAAAACCCAAGTATACATCTCCTTAACGGTGTCAGAATGTGATCAGTCGAATACCAGTCCAAAAGCCGTTGCCGAAAATCAAGAAAAAGTGTCACGTGTGCACTTCCGTTTTATGAAATTTTGCACTTCACATTCTTTGGCAAAAAAGTGATCATTTACGTGCCCTCTTTATGTGCTAGGAATTTGTAACATTTATTCTGAGACACTACAGAAGAAAACAGCTTCCAGAGTCTTCACGACGGTTTGCAACTACGAATTGAAAACTTGAAAGGTTCCTACAAATTTATTATGTAAATGGCACTGAGTACGGACGGTAATAAAATGAAGACATAATAAAATGAAGATATAATAAGATGAATATGGATATGAATGAATATGAATATGAATGAAGATATAATAAGAAGACATAATAAAATGAAGACGTAATAAAATGAAGACACGGTAATAAAATGAATGACTTATGAATATGACAGTCCCAGTGGCATGGAGTTATTCCACTGGAATCTTAGGTTTGTTAGTTCAAACTCTGCTTGGCCGGTGAATTGTCTGAGGTCGTAAATGGTATGTGGATTTTCTAAGTGGAAATCGGATTAAATACCTGAAATCCTCTGTCAACTGCCGTTCTGATCAGATTGTTTGAAGTGAATGACACGGGTATGCCCAGTGAACGACAGGGTAACGAATAATTTTAACGGGTGATTCTGTTATGTCGGTTCCTGGGGGTCAAATAGGAGTAACTTTTTAGCATGGAGGGCCTATGTGGAACCAAATTTAAGGCTGTCCAACAATACAGGACATGTCAAGGATTGGCAATTTTAAGTTTCCTGAGCAATTTTATAAACGCGGCTTATCATATATTAATAAAATTTGTTTAGTTACTCTTGCGCCCACAACTGTCTATAATTAAGACTGTCGAGTAAAGTATGTATACTTTTTATCATTTTCGAATTTTACAAGCATTGATAAGTATATTAGTTATTAAGGGGAGATATTTATTCCTTTTTGAAAAATATAGTTTTAATGCCATTCAGTTTTCAAGATTAAATAATAATAATAATAATAATAATAATAATAATAATAATAATAATAATAATTATTATTATTATTATTATTATTATTGAATGCTGATGATAAAGCGTCACTTCGCCTTTTAATCAAAATTCACGTGAGATTGCTTTTTCTTCTATCTTAAAACAACAACAATAACATCAACAAAAACACCACTAACAATCTTACAGGAAATATTCTGTGTAAGCGGAGTATTCACTACTCCATCGCGACTGCTTATGTGTTCGTTAACACCAGTATTCATTAATAAAAGATCTCTACGGAGACGCCAGAACGAAGCCAGACTAGCCACTGTTTCGTCGCCACCCTCCTCCGTATTTGACCTCCTGATTTCGCCTTCTTCGTTCTTTTTCCAGGACCCTTATTCCCGTGACCGTGACCCACAGCATCGTGCTGCCACCACGTTTAAAAAACGTCACCTTGACCTTCGCCTCCGTCGCACCCGCTCCGACTACCGTCGACACCACCACAGTCGACACCACCACCGTCGCCGCTGTCCCCCGGGCCACCGTGTACCCCGCCGTCCCCGTCGCCCCCGCCGCCCCCGCCGCCCCCGCCGCCCCCGCCCCCCCCGCCCCCGCCGCCCCCGCCGTCGTCGACCCCGCCACCGCCGTCATAGTCGATCCACCCACCGACACCATCGACCCCACCACCACCTCTATCACTATCGCCGCTGCTGCAGCCCCAGTCGACCCAGTCCCCGCCACTGTCGACCAGCCACCGCTACCGTCGACCCAGCCACCGTCTCCGTCAACCCCGCCGCCGCCTTCGTCGACCTCGCCACCGCCGCCGTTGCCACTGCCACCGCCTCGCGGACGCTCGCCCCGAGCGCGCGAATCCTGCCTGGGGGCGGCCGCGGCAGCGCGGCACAGCGGGGCGGGGCGGGCGAGACACCACGTCGCCCAAAATACCCACGCGAGCGGGGCAGGAAGGGGAGGGACGGGGCGGGGAGGGGCGGGACAGGGCGGGGCGGGAGGGACGGGGAGGGGCGGGGAGGAGCGGGGCGGGGGCGGGGGCGTGGCGGGAGTGGTCGTGATGCCGCGGGGCCTCCGGCGCGGCGCGGAAACGGCGGCTCCGTCTCCCCTCGCTTCGCTTCTCGCCGCTCAGCTGCGACGGCGCGCGGCCCTGCGGCCACTGGCACCAACACGCACAAAACGCGCGCACGGGCGAGCGAGTCCAACACTAGTGCTGCTACAGCAGCACCAACTATGTGATGTGGAGACATCAAATTTAGTTTAAGCCACGGCAATTTTTAAATGATTTATTGAAGTTAACACGGTGCTCTCGGTACATTCAAAATGTCAAATTATTGCAGCTATTCACGAAATAAATAATATTCTCCGACAAAACGACGGGAGCCATGGAGACTGTGGCGGCTACCTTTAGTGTAGTAGTAGTGGGACGCAACGCGGGGTTGTTATACATCCATCAGTACGGGAGCATCATAATATTCATTCATAATATTACGTTTGCATGCGGATTTGACTGTTTGAATAATGAAGGGCGAAAAAAGATTTGTGTACTCTATGTTATTGTTTCACGATTCAATTCTAAGTGACGTTATGTGCATGCGTTATGCATTATGTGAATGCGCGAAGTGACGTTATGGTGCTATATAAGAAGCGTTTTTAGTTAAAAATTAAATTAAAATAACAGTACTCGATGTGATTGAAAATATCTGTTGAAGGTGAGTCTGCGCAACTATTCTGTTAGTCGCTCGTGATAGCACAGACGTTCTCGTATTATTTGTGAAAGTTTTACAATATTATAAAATTGCAAGTTGGATCGTACTAATACGGTACTTCTGTGATCTTGCAAATATTTCTTCGCCAAACGAAGCGAGAGAGTTTCGAAAAAATCTTATCTTAAGTGTCATTGTTCTTGAATTTGGTGAATTAATTGTGCACGTTCCTTACTAAAAAGTGTAAGAAAAAAGTTTGGTCTAACTGGGATTTGAACTCCAGTACTTAAGTTTTTGAAGTCAGATCTTCAACTACCCCGAGACGGTTCTTATAAATACTATAGCTGCGACAATGAATATTTTAGGCGCTAGCGGCGAGGCGAACAAATGGCAGACCCGTTTTCAAGAAAAACGTTCGATATTACAATCTCAAAAAGTATAACTACGTCAAAAAACTGGATACATTTTTTTTTGCAGATTTACTTATATTTCTCAGTAATTTGAATGTAGACCTATTCCTTTACTAATACCCGAGAAAAGAAAAAAGTTTCGTTTTGTATTGTCATTGGATTGAACTATTTGCAACTAGTCTGCTAGAAATGTAACTCATTTTAACTAAACGAACTTCAACAAAAGATTTAACAAGGACACCAAAACACCCTCAGGAAATTAATGTTATTAAATGAACATCAATTAATAAATTTTTGTTGAGATCTACTGCCCCGACTAGCCTCTTTAAAAGTGATGATCGTTGAATGTTAATTCTGTATTTAATGAAAAATGGCATTCTTTTTCTCTTATGCATGTCTGAAATTATTACAAATAAAACTTTATTGAATACCTTATATTATCATTAGAAAATTAGAAGTTGAAGGCGACATAAAAACGTTTAGAAATAAACCAAAGGCGTCCAGCAGATAAACTGATGCTAAACAAAAACACACAAAACTATTCACCAAAAAGTTGTTCGCACACTGCTCAATAACCACAAATAAAATACTCTTGTTTATAGCTACAATAAATTAAATATTTTAGCAAAACAATCTTCACTAATACTGTGATAACATAGTACAGTGTATACTCTGTACAACAGTTCTTTACATTCCAAAAATATTAAAATTGCTGTTCAAAGTACTGTACAAAGCAACATGTATATAATAACCATTTAAAGGCGGGCGGCCTCTTCCTTGAAACTTTGCTGTCGCATGAAGTCAGTTGTGTCGTAAGCACTGAGAAAATGAGTATGAGAATTCAGTCTATATTCTCATTATGGTACGAATAATACAATAGGTGGAATAACACCATCAAACATTCTCATTTTTTTCAGTCATGTTTGAAACTCATTGTTTTTGGATTTTTCCCAAGTTCCTGAGTATCTGATAAAACTACAGCGATCATGAATGGGGACAGCATACGTTTGTTTCAATTTCTGCGTGCATTGGAAATGAGTAACATAGTAGATGTGTAGTACCAGACATTTCAAAAGACGACCGGCTTATGTGGCTCAGGGCATCAATTGATGACACTGACCGGAAGGTCCTAGGGCTCGACTTCAGATGGTGGCAACTATATAGCTAGAGTTGAAAATCCTAAGTCGAATTTAGTGACGGTCTGGAGGAGAATTCTAACTGCTGGCTGCTTTGATCGATAGTTTTCCGTGCTTTCTCCGATCAACAACAGACGAAGGCCGGAGCAGTACCCTAACAAACGGACCATGCGCGATCCTTTCTTTCCGTTCCTTGCCCTATCCTCATCCCTTACGTACACAGACTTGCACTTATTTGCATTACACTACCACACATGCTGGGAGACGAGTTAGGAACTTGCGCGGGGCCTCGCTGGTGGGAGGTCCCTGGTTGAGTAAAATTCCCTCGAGCCAACGTAGGTCGACGCCGGTTCTTGCCATCACCGGGAAGATCATTGCCAGTTCCGGCGTTAAAAAAAGTATGCACTACACTTACGGGACTAAAGACCTTAGCAGTTGACGCGCCCGGAAACACCAATTAATCAATCAAACTTCAAAAGGCTTCACGTTACCCAATCAATCAATCAATCTTGAAAAGGTTTCCCATTGCCCAATCAATCAATGGATCAAACATGAAAAGGCCCATTGCCCAATCAATCAATGGATCAAACATGAAAAGGCTTCACGTTACCCAATCAATCAATCTTGAAAAGGTTTCACGTTGCCTAATCAATCAATGAATCAATCAAATTTGAAAAGGCTTCACGTTGCCCAATCAATCAATCAATCAATCAAACTTGAAAAGTCTTCACATTACCCAATCAATCAATCAATCAATCTTGAAAAGGTTTCACGTTGCCTAATCAATCAACGAATCAATCAAATTTGAAAAGGCTTCACGTTGCCGAATCAATCAATGAATCAATCAAACTTGAAAAGGCTTCACTTTGCCCAATCAATCAATGAATCAATCAAACTTGAAAAGGCTTCACGTTACCCGTGTCCTTTGCGCGCGTGGGGCCCTCGCAGACCAGTGCGCGCGGCGAGCGCTGTTTGTTTGCGCGGCGGACATGTGCCTCTCCGCCGCGCCGCCGCAGAAGCGCCCGCGCCGCTTTACGAAGCCATTCCACTTCAAAGAGAGAGAGGGAGAGAGGGTGCGCAGCGATCAGAGCGCCCAGGCGGAAGGCCGCAATGAGAAGAGCAGAGGCATACGACCAGCAATTATGCGCTGTATACATCGTACGTTATCTGTGTTGGACGTCGCCTTCCACAGTCGAGACGGAACAATGCAAATGATGTTTCGTTTTCAAAGGCAATTATGAAATGATGAAAGACGATTCAGATGAAGTGGTTTCTTTGAGGAAAATTAGGGTTCGGGATGAAGTTGTTTATGTTATTATATAGGGTTCGTATCATTATGTACTATAAGACAATCACAAGTTGAAATCGCCCACGTCTTACAAGGGTTCGAACCATACATCCTGCCTCTGCAGCCCACTTCGCTCACTTTGGGTTGAACCAAAAAAGTAGAAAAATAGAAAGCGATCTGCCACAGAAGATAGCATAGCCAGAATATGAATCTACTTTTAAACAGTCGTCACGTAGAAATGCATTTTAGTAATCAAAACAATGAATTTTATTCCTATGGTTTTGGTTTATGCAACTCAACACTAGTTCTTCTCTTACTGTAAGCGTTTGTTAGGTACTACAGTTTTATGTGCGTTGTGAAACATTGGCGGTTAATGTGAACCGTTAAAGACCGTGGTATTTCTGAATGCCATTATGCTCGTTTCATAGCCAGCTCCCGCGATAAAAATGATGCACTACACTTACGGAACTTAGCAGTTGACGCGCCCAAAAACACTAATCAATCAAACGAACAAACCATTAAAAACATTGTATTTACGCAGCTTGCGCATTGTAAGAACTCATAACGATTAGGTAATAAAACTCTTCGAAAGTCAAATTTCTATTTTGTTAAAAATCCCTGTGAAATGTGTTCGCATTTCGCGATGTAAGTTTAGAAAAGTCACGTACGGCCTACAGACTTTCCAGGTCTCATATTTAATGTTTTTTTTGCCTTTGCCTGTATTTTTTTTGCATTCCCGGCATTGAATACAAATTATTCACGAATATGAGAAACATTTTGGGTAAGCGTTTTTTTAAATCAGAGGAAAACTATTATTTTGAGTCAATGAACGTTTATGTAACGCAATCTACCTTTCTTGCCACGAAGCCTGAATATATAAATGGAGGATCTAGTGTAAAATCCGCTTCGTAGTAAAACTCGGGCGCGCAAATAGAAAGAACGGATACGTGCTTCATTGTGGTCCCTTCGGACACGCTGCTGTCAGAGACAAACATTAGAACGTTGTAGAGTTGGTGAGTATTCATTCCTGGTCTGACAACTGCCGAGGATATTACCCGAATTCAGGGGTGTCCAATTTGCAAGGCGCCAAGTTCCACAACTAAAACCTTTAATTTGGTTGCGGACAATATTTTGATTCACGAGGAGATGAACTTTCCAAAAGAATGGTGCAGGTATCCTTTTCGTTGAAATCCCTGATTTTCCGAAAATTGCAAAAGTTCAATTTTGTTTCGGCGTCTTCCTACAACTATAATATTTAAGATATAGATTTTTCCTTAATTAAATCTGTTCTTTAAAGACAAATCTTGGCATAAGGCCATATACAATTTTTTAAAAAATATGAGTATTTTTCGTGTAATTTTGGGGGAAATATTTTTAAACAATTATGTTCTCACAAGCGGTTCCAAATTTGTTATTTAAATATTCTTCTTATATCAAATGATTGTATAAAAACGGTGCTTGTCCTATTTTCGGCGAACTCTGAATTTTAGAAAATTGTAAAATGTTAACGCTGCAAAAGTACTAAATTTAAGATGGATATTTTTGTCTTAAATTAAATATGTTCTAAAAATCAGTACTTTAAAAATGATCATATTTGAAAAACGAACAGTTTTTGCACAATTTCTGCTTGAAGTTCATTTAAATTATAAAAAAGGTCTCGAAAAGGATCCCATTTTTTTCTTCAAATGTTTTCCACGAATTGGAAAAAGGGACGCTTAAGACAATGGCGCAGGTCTAATTTTCGTTAAACAAGGGGAAATTTTCGAAAATTGCAAATTGAGAAATAATTTGAGAAAGTATGTGCTTTTACAGCACCACTACTTTCATCAATGTATTTTGTGAGAATTTGTTCTTAGCATAATATAATGTTAACCTCAACAAATGAAACCGGCTAACCGATGAAGTTAATGGTGCTTGCTGGGCTTTGAAGTGCGCCAAGTATGAACTTGACTGCTAACCAAACCATTACCATACAAAATTTTGCACCACAAATGTCACTTATTTTTAATTTTGGTACCATTTGATCAAAATAATAATAATAATAATAATAATAATAATAATAATAATAATAATAATAATAATAATAATTAGCTAAACGTACGTTATTTTTCTGTTTTCGCTCTCTCTCTCTCTCTCTCTCTCTCTCTCTCTCTCTCTATATATATATATATATATATATATATATATATGTATATATATATATGTATATATATATATGTATATATATATATATATATATATATATATATATGTATATATATGTATATGTATATATATGTATATCTTTTTGTTTAATTTTTATTGCTAAATTGCATTAAAATATATTATAAATATCAAATAAAATTTTTTTGTACAATTGCAAATATCAAAATATATTCAATATGTTTATATGTGATACGGTACCACATATTAGTTAGGGTTTTCAATATTTTGACAAGCCGAGCTCAAAAAGTTTGCCATCACTATACAAATCTATGAAGTAACAGAAATTTCAAAATTAACTCGCTCTTTATTATATTATGCTACATATTGTAAAACATTATGTTATTTAGTCCCAATAATTTTATTTTCACCATCCAAAGGACTGAGTGAATTTCTCCGGTGTTGGATTTCCTCCGCGAGGATGTTTCTAATGTTCGTACAGACTAAAAAGCTATCAAGCCTAGCTGCTTTTCCTTCGTAATCCAATTAGTAGCAACAAAAAACATTGTGAAAAAGAGATGATTGAATGGATTGTGCTCAATTCATCGCATTAAACTACAGAGGCAGAGAGCCCGCGCATTCGTCTGATGAAGAGCGAGCGAGAAGACACGTCGGGGTCTCCACCTGCGAGAAACAATAGCGGGTTCTCGTGCTCGAGCACTCATCAGTCGCCATTTGCGCGTACAATGGGGCAATTGGCCGCCCACCAGCGCTTAGGAAGCACCTGTTGCGCCCATGTGCGACGATCATAGCGTCGGAAATTTTCCGCTTTATTTTGCCGGTCGGATTCAAAGCGTTGCCACACCCACGCCGTCAGTACTCGAACGACGGCGTCATCGCCATTTGGAGGCAGATTCAGGAGGATGAGCTGCAGGAAGGGATTAGGGTAGAAGAAACAAGCGATGACTGCAAGTGCTGAGGCAAGACGAAGTGTACAACATTCTTCATCCATGATGATGATCATGATCCATTCACAAGCTACATAAGGCGTCATGGGTTCGGAATGAAATTGTACTTTTAAAAGGAAAAGAGTATTTGGAGCGTTCAAGACGCATTCAAACATTGTGGTAAATACACCAACAGGGGTTTACAGAAGCCTCTCACTTACACGCGTTTCATGGAATTACACAGAGCTATACGTTCGTAAAAGCCCGTAGTATATGAAAGAACACATCAAATAAAATCTAAAACCCTACTACCATATTCCTCATAGTTTCCACGTAATCGCATATTGAAAAATGTGCAAAGCTTTTCACACACCGTATTAGAATGAACTTGTTTGTGGGTGTTTCGGCGTATCGAAAAACTTTGCACGTGAATAGCTTGCCGAATAGAAATCTTTGCAAGATGTATTTGTTCAAGGTGTTGTTCGCAAATTATTTTCAGTGCGTTGAGAGATTAATTGCAGCAATGTCACACTTGTTCACCGTACATGGATATTGTAATATTAGTGTTATTTTCGGCGAATGTCACTGTAACGATTTCCTTGCAAGTCGGAAGTATGCACTGCGCTATCTCAAATGTGTTGTAGCGAGCTCTAAGCCCTTTTAAGATTTTGTAACAAATTGCGAATGATTGGCCATGTTGTACCTATTCGTGACGAGTTTAGTCGAGGCATAATGACTGAACCATGCAGAAGCCATAGAATAAATATTTTCGCCATGTCTTGAGATTAATATAAGTCATTACCATAAATATTGGGTTTCTAAGAAATATTGTTCACGGGATGATAAGTAAGATTTCTGAGAGTGCCAAATTTGTGTAGCCGCAGTTGTCTCATTAATCGCTTTGAAAAACCTGCACTCTAATTATTTTGACGTTGCGTGGTACTTCACTTGTAAATAATTTTCGTAACACAGTTGGTCATCGTTGGAGACATTGCAAGAACTATACTAAACATTTTTCAAGCAACTTTAATAAACCGAAATAAGCTACTTTTACGAACTTCTCCGTTTGGTATTTAATAAAAATAATTTAATACTATTTTGTTCAACAATGGAACAAAATTATTAGAAATAATTTTTAAATCGTTTGTTATTATACAATTAAAATACAAATAAATACTAGAATTAAACTAACGAATAAATTCATTAGTATAATAGCAACTGTACTAAGAAAAGAAAGAAAGAAAGAAAGAAAGAGAAGAAGAAAAAAACTTTTATAATCTATTTTGTGAATGTACAAAGCCTCACCTCCAAAAAACATGCCCTTCAGTAGATATTATTTCCCTGTGAGATGTCGAGACAACCTTCTTACACATTTAATTTGCAGGATGAGTGTTGGGTAAGCTCACTAGATAACGAAAGTAGTTGAAACTAGAGTCAGAGAGTAAATTTCAATTTAGAACATTTTTCAGATTTTCACGCACATTGTTAATTTTTTGATATGAAAACATTTTCCGATTGTTGAATTCAACCAAACGGCAACTACTAATCTAAAATAGATACGAGTATACTAATAGTGTATGAAATTATATAGCAGCGTTAAAAAAAAAAATCTAGACTACAAAATTATTTGAAGTTTTAACATTCAAGTTTTTATTCTGAGTAAACTACTAATTTTAAGCCATATGTTGTATAAAAGTTTTTACTAGTTTTTTGAGAGATCAATATATTGGCAGCTTTTACGGACACATAGACACACACTGAATAAAGAAGAAATTAACTGTTAAACAGAAAAATGATGGATCTCGTTTGGAACGTTCTGTTCAAGTTTGAAACATTAGTTGTATTTTAAATATGAATTCGTTCTAATAACTCTTATGGTCATCCGTTTCGTGAATTTGTTTTAAAAACTCCGAAGGTCATTCTTAACTCTTTTACTCACCGATTGGTTGTTTGCCGAACCGATTAGACTCGTCTCAGCCCGCCATTGGTGCAACCGGTCCCACCTGGATCAAGGAGACATTCGCGCACTGCGTATCGACACAAGTATATGATTTCTGCGGCCGCCGAAGAACTCCCAGTCGCAGGTGGCAGGAAGCACGTGGAGTCCATCCATCGCGAGAGGACAATGGCGGACGTCCGCGCTCGTGCCTTCGCGTGAATCATCTGCGTCCACTGACGCCGGCGACGCCAGGGCGATGGACTGCCCACGTGGGGAGGCGGCGGCGGCGGTTGTGCATCGGGGTGGCATTGTATGAGGCAGTGGTGATGGTCGAGATGTGGAGCAGGCTGGGATGGCTGGTGGGAATGATGGAGGTGAGAATGACAATGTAGGAGTCGGAAGCATTGATAGTGTAGGAGGTGGAGGCAGTGGAGGTAGTGCAGATGGTGAAGGTGATGAAGGTGGTGGAGATGGAAGTGGCGGAGGCGGAGATGTGAAAGAAATGGAGGTGGTGGGATGAAAGTTTGGGAGGGGGAGGGAGCAGAGATAGTGGACGGGGCAGAGATAGAGGGGATGGAATGCGGGATGCGGATGAGGAAGTGGTGAAGGAAATGGATACATCGAGAGCGGTGGCTCAGTGTATCAACTGATGTTACTGCAGTGCCTCTGATCGGGAGGTTCTGGATTAGAGTCCTGACGGCGGCAAGATTTTCAACACTAGCTTGTGAGTTAGGTCGAATTCAGTCGCTGTCAGGGGGAAAAGTCTAGAGGCCGGCTGCTCTGATCGGTAGTTAGTTTTCCGTGGTTTCTCCGATCAACACCAGGCGAATGCTGGAGCAGTACCCTAACAAACGGCTCACGGTCCGCACGCGATATTTCTTTCCTCTTCCTTGTCCTATCCTCACTCCTTACACACACACACACACACACACACACACACACACACACACTAACATGGACTACACTACCACATATGTCGGGAGACCGGCCAGGGGCTTGGAACTTATTCCGGCTTGGGCGGTGCCCCGCTGGTGGGAGATAATTGGTGGGGGAAACCCCGCTGGTCGACGGTAGTTCGGCGCCAGATCTCGCCATCCAGCGGGGCGAGAACGCCTTCACATCTCGAGGAAAACCATGCACTACACTTACGGGACTAATGAGACCTTTAGTAGCGCCCGCAATCACTAACAATCAATCAATGGAGATGATGGAAACGGTGGAGATGTAGGTGGGAGGCCAAGCAGGCGGCGGAGCATGCCGAGGTAATGCCCGAGGCACGAAGGACCCGTGTCGCCGCGCCGCGTGGCCCGTGGCGCGTGACTCGAGGCCCACGGCGCCTGGGGCGTGGCGCGCGCCGCCTCATCACCCGTGCCTCCGAGCGCACGCGGCCTCGGCCGCCTGGCAAATTTCCCGTTTCTCAGAATATGAAACCGCCTACGTCGGCGAAGTTGTGAGTCTGCCATTGAAGCTTTGTACACCGAGAGGTTCTACATTCGAGTCCCAACGTTGGAGGATCCTCGATATCAGCCAAGGAATAGGGTTTAGATGGTGCACCTGACTGAATGCAAATGGTTTAAGAGCTCACCTACTCTGATCGGTTGTTTTAATGGTTTTGATGCAAATAATTCACATCAAAACGACCGCTACCATAATTTACCTACGAAGTTGACGTAGTAATTCAAAAGCACTTCCGGTCAATACGTAAATATTGACTTAATTGCATAAATTAGCAAGAGCGCAAACTATTGACGAATTCAGGAGCAATGTTAAAATTCAATACGTACAAATTGAAATATGAAGTAATTGAGATAAACGATCAGGGTGTGTTCCAGAAATAGACTGGCTAGTTTAATCGAGCATGTTAGATGACCCCATGAAGCGTTGACTTGCAGCGCATCTTGCCTGAAACTTTGTGAAGTGCGGTCTTTCCAAGGTTTCGCATCTACCAGTCTGTACAATTGCGCAGATTGAATTGCACGTTGAGATAAGGAGGCGCACAGACCGAAAGCCCAAAGAACGTCCTGTACGGAGGCTCCCGTGAATGGCGTCATCTCTACTTTGGCCTGGCCGTATTAGTCGACGTCTTTCCTTTTGGGTTGCTGTTGATGTTAATATTAATCGTGATCTCATGTAAGACTAAAGTAACAAAAATGGCACCTTTCCCAGTCCCTCAATAGAATTGTAACCATGTACCGATAGAATATTAGCGTAGCAGAAGGCGAAACTAGGATTTTGCTACTTATGTATGCATTAAAGTACATTGAGTACGCTCAAAACGCAGAATTATTGCAAATTCGGTAAATGAGGGGTTTTTCCAACTTTACATCAACTTGAAATAAGGAAAGTAATCTCATATGGACACGAGAAGATTACTCCCGTA
Source organism: Teleogryllus occipitalis (assembly GCA_011170035.1). Taxonomy (NCBI): domain Eukaryota; kingdom Metazoa; phylum Arthropoda; class Insecta; order Orthoptera; family Gryllidae; genus Teleogryllus; species Teleogryllus occipitalis. The sequence continues at coordinate 18,557 of BLKR01016084.1, forward strand.
ACTTGCCATTGGCTACGTCACCGTGAGGAGCCCCGAAAATTCTTGGGAAGAAGGTTTGAAGCGAGATGAGAACAAGGATTTGCAGGAGAGGAAGATGATGGCAAGGGGCGGGGACATGGAGAAGGAGTTGAGAGAGGCAGGAAATTGCAAGGAGAGGGCGAGGGCAAAGTGTTGACCAAGCTGGATCTAGACAGAGTGCTGAGACGGGAGAGAGACGGGGGAGAGACGGGGGAGAGACGGGGGAGACGGGGAGATGATTGGGAGAGACGGGGAGAGACGGGGAGAGACGGGGAGAGACGGGGAGAGATTGTGGAGAGAGACGGGGAGAGACGGGGGAGAGACGGGGGAGAGACGGGGAGAGACGGGGAGAGACGGGGAGAGACGGGGAGAGACGGGGGAGGAGACGGCAGAGACGGGGAGAGACGGGGGAGAGACGGGGGAGAGACGGGGAGAGACGGGGAGAGACGGGGGAGAGACGGGGAGAGACGGGGAGAGACGGGGAGACGGGGGAGAGACGGGGAGAGACGGGGAGGAGACGGGGAGAGACGGGGAGAGACGGGGAGAGACGGGGGAGAGACGGGGAGAGACGGGGAGAGACGGGGGGAGAGACGGGTGGGAGAGACGGGGAGAGACGGGGAGAGACGGGGGAGAGACGGGGAGAGACGGGGAGAGACGGGGAGAGACGGGGAGAGACGGGGGAGAGACGGGGGAGAGACGGGGAGAGACGGGGAGAGACGGGGAGAGACGGGGAGAGACAGGGAGAGACGGGGAGAGACGGGGAGAGACGGGGAGAGACGGGGGAGAGGCGGGGAAATGTGGGGATAGGTGAAGAGAGGCGGGACTGAAGCGGTGAAAAGGAGGGACAGCGGGACGAGGAGAGGAAGAGGCGGGACATGTGCTTCTCCCGAGTCGTAGGCTCCCACGATCGCTGTTGTGTGTGGATGTTTGTCACACCCTGCCCTATAAATTGTCCACACGGTGACATTGAGCGATATTTATGCAAACCTTAACCACGTACAAAAAATACACAACGCTGTTCCACAGATACTTCAAAAAACAAATTATTTTCGAAATGCTAAGTAAACAATGACTGCGCGTGCAGTCTTTGCACGGTCAGGAGGTGAGATTTGAGCACTACTTGATTGAATGCACGTGCTGCAGGTTGAACGTGTCACTTGCAAAAGTGCCAGTTAGTGTGACTAATTAACCTGTCGATATGTAAAGTAGAAAATAACTAGTTTTGTAGATAATTTCTCTATGTTTTAATGTTGAATATTTTTCCAAGAAAAATTCCATGTATTCTATAACTAGCTTAATTCCTTGTCGGTATTATTGCGAGCAGTATGTTGTTACATGTATATAAGAATGTTAAAATGTACTTATTATTGAGAGTACAATCTTTTATCAAATACGAATTTTGTTTATATATTTTGTTTTTTGTTCCTGTAATTGTACTTCAAAAATGAAATATTATTGATACACAAACTCTACTGTAATTATGATTTCTGAGGAGTAATTATTTTAGTTAATGATTAAAACGCAGATTATTCTGCTTAATGCTGACACATTTTGTCAGAACTGTTAGTTTTATAATTTAATATAAAATCCAGACTCCGTATTTCTCAAAATAAATAAATTATTTAGTAAGCAAAAGTTTTGTGACTTTCCCCTGGACGATGTAGGTCTTTGAAAAGGGACGTGGTTGTTTGCAAGGTCAGCAAAACTCTTAACATTTTAATTTTATAGAAGACTGAAAGTACGTTTATAATGAAAGTTTATTCTAAATTGCGAAGACCAACGCATTATTTATTTCATTTCAGTTCACAATGATGTACCTTACCACACTATTTCGAGAACTGTCTCTCTGTCTGTGTGTCAGTACTGGCACAATAGCCTCTGTCGGGGCCACGACCCACCAGCGGCGTCTAGGCCTTGCGGCCGTGGGTTAAGCGGTACGTGTGGTTAGCACATGGACATTCCTACGCCGTAACCTGGTCCTCTCAACCTAGAAATGAACTTTCTCATCGTCACACTGCAATAAATACTGGGACATTGTTAGGAAAGCTCACACTATAATCTCCCCCGACCGGGAATCGAACACAGGACGCGTCATGGAAAGCGAGCACGCTAATCAGTGAAATACTCATGGGAACTTATTACTATAACACTCATCAATTTCAGAAATAAGAATTGGAATTGTTGGCAAAGTGCTAGTCTTCAGTGCTAGTGTCAGAAATTTTCATTAGGGTTTGTCACAAAGATTCGAGTATTTTGTTGTATATATTCCACATTTGATGGGCTGTGTGCACATGTTACAGGCTGCAATCTATACTAGTCTCCGTGACGATATTTTCCATTATTGTTCTTATAATGCATCGCTTTCCAACCAGGGCCGAAAGTATATCGCGCACGTCTTTTGTTAACAGCGGTTCGTCGCGAGAGGAAGACATTGTCAAAAAACGCGCTCTATTTTTGGTTGTTAGTTACCCGTTGATCAACTTTGCGAATACTTTCCTGGAGTTATAACATTTTTGTCTTTTATTCAGAATATGGATGAAGTGTTAACGAATGCAAGGAGGTAAAAATAAGTCACGATGTACTGATAATATACATATTGTAATGATCTATCATTTGGAGACAAAACCCCCAGATGCAACTTTACAAAATGTGAAAAGGAATAAACTTGTGTATCGATTACAACGGTGCCGACAGAAAACACTTTACAAGTCAAAATTAAAATAAATATAGCGCGTGAAATATGTGAAAATTGAACATAATCGTCCGGTAGAACATAAATTATGAAATTAAATAAAACAAACGGCATCAAATTCGGTCAACGCATTCGGAAAATATAAATTGAAATAGAATTGGAATTTTTAATGTAACGAACAGAATATGGCCATTGTTGAGCTAGTAAAGAAAGATTGTAAACATGGTTTTTTAAAGAATTGTAACAAAACGCACAAACGGATTTGGTTGAAACATTGGGAAACAATAGATTAAAACACGGGGAAGACGACAAAATTAGTGACAACTTTGTCGCATGTTCGGAAGTAAAATTATAATATATTTGGAAGTTTGCAATGAACTAGAAGTATAAACAAATGAAGCCATGTTACGAAGAGAAGAAAGTCATCGGAATTAACTACAGATTAAAAGCAAGCGAGTGGCAACTATTTTGTTCCAGAAGCTTTCTGTAACAATGCAAGTTGCTGAAAAAAAATTTCGATGTGAGGAGAGATGTGTCGTGGGTACCGGGATGAACGGTTCGTGTGCGCGAAACTGGCGCGTAGTTAAGTTTCTTTCGAAAGTGTGGTAATTCAAATAGAGAGTAAAGTTGTGATGTTTGTTGGAATTTTGAAGTGTTAGCAAAAGGAACAAAATTCGGGAGTAATTTTTTTTTAAAGTAGAATTTTTTTTGTGATTACGGACAATCAGATGTTATTATTTATTGTAAGGAAATTCAACGCTACGAACATCTCGTTATAAGGTACAAAAGAATAGATGCTGAGATCAGAACAATTGGACGTTCATTTTGAATGTAAATGGATGTACACGATAGTAATTTCGAGAAATGACGTGTTTGATGAAACGCGAAAAATAGTTGGTCTTTGTTTTGTTTTGTTTTGCCGAACAGTACGCAACGAGTACGTGCAATTTTGTCAAATGGTGACGGACTAGCAACCGAATAATATAATTTATGCGGACAATAGCGGTTCGCGATAATTGGTTTCCGAAGGCGACCGCGAGCAAGAGTGGACGGCGACCGCGCATCGAAAGGCACCGGACGGCGGCCGCCGGACATCGTTGCCACGAGAGCTGAGCCGCAAAACAGGGAAGTGACACGTGTGTGTGTGTGTGTGTGTGTGTGTGACTTTCTTTGCAGACACTTCATCTGAAGATGCATTCCGTAGCGGAAAATAATTTGTTGAAGACCAAGTTTTGTTTAATAAAAATTAAATTAAGAAATGGTCAAAAGAAAGTCAGGGAATGCGCATTCGATGTGTGAGTGAGGTTTCATTTTGTTTTGTTATTATTATGCGTGAATGAGTCTCTTTGTTGTGTTTTGTTTCTGTGTATGTCTATGTCATAGGATTACTGTGTATCAGTGTGGAGGGAAAGACGGTGAGTTGTTATCGCATATGATGAAAGAAAAAAAAGAGGCCTGAAAGCAGTAATAAACGAATGAACAAAAAATATTGTTCGTTTTTACCAATCGAGAGTATGCGTCGTTATTTACTGTAATACCCTAGCACGCAGAATCCAGTCACCTCGCTTGGATTCCTGTATGGGACCACCACCTTATCCACGGCTGCAGGTTATGAGATATTTTATACAAACTAGCTAGCTAAAAAGGGGCAAACGATAGGTTCAATTAAGTACGAGTACAAATTATGGCACCCAACAGTCTGTAATAATATAATATAAGAGGAGATTAGCCAGGCAATAGTAGTAGCGGAGAGAGAGAAGAGAGAAAAAAGGGGAGTTTTATACATAGCCAGCCAGAAGGGAGAGAGGAACCATTACAATATACTGATAATATAATCGAGAAGTAAAAATATACCCTCATTACGAGTTAAGTCCTTTCAATTTTATAACAGAAAGTAATAGTAAATGGAAGTAATTTTTGGAAAGGTCAGGGAAACGGTTGAAAGATTTTGGTGGGTAATTTACATTTGTTGATGAACTTGTTACGAATGGAGTCCTATTAACAGTACGGGTAAACATGTTAAATCCTGAAGACAACAATGAGAACTGAAACTGGCGTTGTATATTTTTGTGTGTATCTCCCAACCTGTCTCAGTAACTCACACAGCGCATCAAACAGAAAAAAAGTGTTCTCCCAAAAGATAATTTCGAGAATATAAAGTTGCGAGAATTAACTTTGAAATTTGAACAAGGAATGAAAAATATTCTGCTTCAATCAATGCCGTAATTATCAAGAATTTTCAAATGAATAAAATGTTCTTCACGCACGTTGAATCAACCAAGAAGTGTTTAAGAGTAAAGCAGATGTAGAAAATAAAGTATCATTGCATAAGAACTTTCCCAACTCTTAAAAAGCTAATTGACATGAAGAAAACAGTTCATGGGATGGTTTCGAATGTATTGTTTTGGCAATTTAAATACTGTTACCATTCATATATTCTGCGATAGATTATATTGAGATGTACTATAAGAGAGTTTTCAACATTTTTATACTATTTGAAGTGGAATATGGTGAAGTGGTGTTGTAATATGCATATGCAGATTTTTAAAAATGATCTAAAATATCTGTTGCGTGTGAAATCATTCTGAAAACTTTAAACGAATGTCGTACTTTCGATCAGGAAAAGTGATAAGAATTGATCTTGAACTGGTAGAGAGGGAAGTTCCTGCCTGATCAGCGATTGATTTATTGATTTTTTCGTGTTTCCGGGCGCGTCAACTGCTGTGGTTATTAGTCCCGTAAGTGCAGTGCATGTTTTTCTCTCGGGAGATGGCGGTGATCTTCCCCGCTGGATGGTGATATCCGGCGCCGACCTACCGTCGGATAGTGGGGTTTTCCCCTAACCAGGACGCTCCCACCAGCGGGGCACCGCCCAAGCCGGGAAAGGTCTAAGCTCCCGACCGGTCTCCCGTAATATATGGTAGTGTAGTGCTTGATAGTGTAATCGTGTGTAAGGGGAGAGGATAGGATAAGGAAGAGGAAGGAAAGATCGCGCGCGGTCCGTGGCCTGTTTGTTAGGGTACTGCTCCGGCACTCGCCTGGTGTTGATCGGAGAAACCACGGAAAACTACCGATCAGAACAGCCGGGCGCTAGAATTCTCCTCCGGACAGCGACTGAATTCAACCTAGCTGAAAAGCTAGTGTCGAAAATCCTGCCGCCGTGGGGAGTGTAACCTAGGACCTCCCGGTCAGAGGCGCTGCAGTGACATCAGTTGATGCACTGAGCTACCGCTCCCGGTCTGATTAGCGATCCGTGAGGTGTCGGGCGAGGCGGGGAGTTGGAGATGGGGAGGACAGAGGACATTGCGTTGAGCGGTAACGGGCGTGAGAAGCGGGAAAATGAGTGGCGTGACGTGGGGAGTAGGGTGAAGGTGGAAGCGGGGCCAAAGGGGACGAAGAGGGTGGGGTGGGGGGCTCTTTTGGCAAAAATGACTGCGGTGAAGAGCATAACCGAGCTGGCAGAATTGTTTATTAGGCTTCCAACGACTATGACTAGTTGATATTTCTGGACAGGTCACTGATTAATTTTTTTTAAAGGTATCTCAGAACAAATGTTACAATTTTCTAGAGTGTGAAGATATGTAAACCATCACTTTTTTGTCAATAAACATGTAGTGGAAATTTTCATTTAACGAAGTTACACATGTGCATTTTCCTCCTGATTTTGGAGAATTTCTTATGCAAAATCACGATCTGAGGCAGTCGGGGTGATTTCATGTACCTGTCGAACGTTTGTGCATGGTGGGTTGCTTAAAATCAGAGGCAAATGCTACACGAATAAATGCACAAAACTCCGTTACATACACTTTTCCGCTATACGTTTATTTGCTAGAACTCGTTCGCTTCATTCCATATACGTTCATTCTCGACCCTTCTACATGCTCTATTGTATAATATAACCTATGAACAATTATGTGTATTTATAGAAATGAATTGAGAGAAAGCGAATACGAGATAACCCTGAAACGTCCGCAGCCAGCTTTGTTCGTCACAAATTTCGTATGGAGAGACCGAGATTTGGACCCCGCCACCCAGAAATGGAAAGTTAGCACAATGGCCTTTATGCTGCCGATCGCCCTAACGGTAAGGTGCGGAGCAGAGTCAAACCTTATCTACGGTGAAAATGAGTACCTAATAATTTTTGGCCATCATGATGATGAGCGGTTTAAGGGATGGGTGACAATGAAAACACAGGAGAACGGAAGGGAGAGGAAGCAGGAGTAGGAAGGGTGAAAGGTCTGATCACTACTGCTCGGGTCGAGGGGAGAGAGAGAGAGCAGGGTGCTGAGCTCGGAGAAGAGCGAGGACCTCAGCGGGAGGCGAATCCGGGCAAGCCGCCCCGCGGAGATCAAACGCCTTTCTCGACGAGTATGCTTTGTATTCAACAAGATTATGTTTCTTAAGCGTGCGATTGGGGCTAAAATACGTTATCGTTCGGCATTGAAACATGAATTGCTTTATCTCAGGGGTTCACAAAGCTTGTTTGTAATCTGGATATAAAACCTACACTCATGAGAGTAAAGATAGCCTTGGAGGTAATATACTTTATAAATATTCTATTGCAATATTATTCATACTTAATTATATGTTGAGAAAATATTTCTTGTATCCGCCATTTACATCGATATAATACACGCTGGTAGTACCAAAAATCCTGATGCTCTTTTGCACCCCAGCTAGAAAAATTGAATGCATAGAAATTAATACAAAATTTTTGACATAGAAATGAAGATACTTAACGATGCAACTTCCGCTTGGCAACCAGATTTAAAAAAAGTGTTGTTGGCACATAGGCTGCCAAAAGTAATTCAAATTTGGCGCCGTACGTGGAATTTAATCATTTATAACAATTCCTTGGCGCTAATTAACAGCAAAGGGCATACATTTTAAACGTCCCGCGTTGGACTTATATTTTTTTCGTAAAAACAGCGGGCTGGCTTCCAGCGAGAAAGTCAAAGACGTCTTTCGTATGAAACTCCGTTAAAGGACAAACTACTTTTAAAAGTTTGAACTGCTTTCATAGACGCTCGCGAGATTGCGCCAGCTACTGGGAACCAGCGAGAGAAAGCATATCCTACTGTTCACAACTTCTGAGAATCAGATGTATTTCCAAATAAGACGCCAAGAGAGTCAATTGTTTGAGAACCTTTGACTGAGCGGCTTCACAAAGGATCGCCTAGCCAGTAAAAAGGCTAAGGAATTCACATCTTGGCTGCATTGAAAAATTATATTTGACGATTGGTGCAGTGCAGACCCCATGCACAGAGGTGTTTTGACGCGGGCTTTGCGGAACATTGTATTACGCACGAATTACGACAGAAAATTATCTTTTCACCTAGACGAGGTAATAGACAACTTCTTCAATACTAAATCATTCTTATGCTGAGGTAAAGAAATAGTTCTTAAATAATTGTCTTTCAGAATTTTCCCTGATGTTGAGGTTACAAAAAGAGGAAGGCGTCTAGTCGTCAACTCGAATCATCATCTGTTGCTCTCCGAAAACTCTGATGAAGCTGTTTTGCAGCCTCAACAAGTGTACTCACCAGAGTAACATGCTATGATTTTGTACTTGAAGGAAAAACCACATCAACGGTATGACATTTAAATGTGTTTAAAGCACCGGACTAAGTTCCATTAAAGTAGTTTTAAAAATTTCAAATAAGTTGCAAACCACAAAGTCTTGTATATCCCGTTACATAACACACATTTCACATAATAGAGTTAGTAATATTTTTCTCAGGAATTGTATTAAATGTTTAGAAAGTGTGTCACACACACACCCCACAACGTGAAATGTGACACTTAAAGAATTGTGAATATGATATATTAACAATTTTTTGATATTTTAATATTGTCGTGCAACACAGTGAAAGTAAAAATCAAACAAAGTAAACGAAGTTGTTGCTATTTAAATGAAATGAACATCAACACGTGATTACTTTGACATTATTCCCACTTTCTCTTTGAAAAGAGATTAATGCACTTTTTTCTCTCATTTGTTTATATTTGCAAGTGCTCAATTGTTTAAATTGTTGCCATTCTTTCAAAATATGACTTATTACTAGTAATTTGATTAAGGAAGAACGTGGCACATAACATGCCAGAGGTTCTGCCCCGGTCCAAATAAAGATAATTCCAGATTTCGCGACTTCCGCCTGGAACTGTACGCCCGCAGCACAGCAATGAGGTGCGAATTGCGTTCTCAGATTGATTGATTGATTGATTCATATTTTGTTTTTGCGCGCGCGAACTGTTATGGTCATTAGATCCGTAAATACGGTGTACGTACTATATCCAAGGAAGTGGCGGTGTTTCTACCTCTCTAGAACCACCCTACACGTCGGCTTGCGCTCCCGATGTGAAACGATTTACCACGCATGAACTATGTCAGGTTCTTGTTATCGCTTAAACAAACTTGAGAACATCATAGATTGCGGGTAATAGGCTAAATGAAAGCAATCAATCAACCGACTAGAGTTACCAGATATACCATACTGTGACATACCAGACTGTCACACAATATTTTGATGGGAATTGGGAACAAGAATTTATTAAATTCTTCGTAAAAAGTGTAAATGTTGAGAGCATAGGCATGCAGGCAGGGCGTTCCTTAGCAACCAGGGAAGCGGATATAAATAAACATAGCGCGGCAAGTAACGGACAGAAGATTGTGATATAAGGGCATGTAGGATTGGTGGTAAACTAGTAATGGGGTGTGACGTAGAAGGAAACTGGAGATTGTTTTGTAAAACAAGAGACAAGAAGGTATGAAAGTTATGGAGGGTTGAACTTCGTAACCGCGTACCGTGCTCATCGTACTGCAGAGGTCATTGAAAATGATAGATGCGGAACTTGGTGGAATTTTGCGGGAAATAATGTGTGGAGCAGTGAGGGCTTATATTTTGTATGCGTAATTCTATTTGGAACTTTGAATAATTCTGGCACCGGGAGTAGTAAGTGAAACAATAAGTTGAAGACATTGACCCGGCAGCGGACCGAGAACAAGATACAAGAGAGAAGATTGGTCGGAGCAGTGAATTCTTCCTGGCCTCATCGTCCAAGAGCGCCTGGATATCTAAAATAGTAAGAATAATAGCGCTATAGACAATTTTTACAATCGGTCATGACCAAGGTGACATTTCATGTCAAAAATAATTAATTGTTAAATAAACTTATAACGTTCTCATTCTAAAAAAGAAAAGCTGATTATCATTTCTTTAGCATCTTGTGCAATCCACAGAATAATTTCTTTCCAGAAACAAATTTCAGATTCCTCGCTTCTTCCGTATGGAGAACGGATCGAATGATCGTTTGCTAGGAAGAAAGTAAGTACCGGCGACGATTATTTTCGTAAGAACCCAACCGACAGAGCTAGTAGGATAATTATTTCCCTTTCTATGTGTTTGCGGGAAATTTAAAATCGCAACCATTTCCTGGCGCCCAAAAATGATATAAATAAAACCGGTTGCAGAAATAATTTGACAGAAACGGAGAGCGTTTCAATACACCATTCTTTAAATATTTCGCCCTTAAAGGGGTGCATCTGTACGGTCTAATGCAAGGCGGCCGAAGTGGGGAGAAGGTGAGTGCATTGGCCGCTAGGGCGCTGTAGTGGCGCGCAGCGAAGAGCGCCTCGATGGACAGCCTTATCGGGGCCGTTCGAGGTGCGGTGCGGGTGGGATGGGAGGGTGCGCAGGCTGACGCGGAGGTGGAGATGGAGGTGAAGACAGAGGCAGTGGCATTCGTGTTGGTGATGGCGACGGTGGCGGATTGATTGATTAATGAGTGATTCCAGGCGCGTCAACGCGCTGTCATTAGTTTCGTAAGGGTAGTGAAGGTGTTTTCTTGGAAAGGTAGCGGTGATCTCCCCCCGCTGGATGGCGAGATCCAACCGTCGGCTAGTGGAGTTTGTCCCCAACCAGGTATCTCGCACCAGCGGGGCCCCGCCCTAGCCCGGAGAAGTTCTAAGCTCCCGACTGACCTCCCGCCACGAGTGGCAGCGTAATCCATGTTACTGTAAGTGTGTGTAAGGGTTGAGAATACGAGAAGGAAGAGGAAAGAAAGTGCGATCCGTGGCCCGTTTGTTAAGATACTTCTTCGACATTCGCCTGATATTGATCGGAAAAACTTAGGAAAACTACCGATCAGAGCAGCCAGTAGCTAGTATTGTCCTCCAGACAGCGGATGAATTCGACCCAGCTGAAAAGCTAGTGTCGCCGTCGGAGCTCGATCCTAGGACCTCTCGGTCAGAGGCTCTGCAGTGACGTCAGTTGGTGCCCTGAGGTGATGCTCGGCCGGTGCGGTGGCGGAGGTTGAGGCGGAGATGAATACGGAGGCGATGGCGGTGGCGGCGGCGTCGGTGGCGATTTAGGCGGTGGACAGTGGTGGGAATGTTGAGTCGAAAGTATAGGTAAAGGCAAGATGAAGTTGGCAGTGGAGTGACGGAACAAATAGAGGGAGGGGAGGTGGGTGGGAGTGGAGGCACTGGCGGAGAAGGTGCAGGTGGAGGAGACTGCAGAGGTGCAGATAAGGTGGGCGTGGGAGCGGAGGCGAAGATAGAAGTGGAGGGAGGTAAGGTGGGAGAGAAGGTGGGTCGGGCGTGGTGTGGGCGCGGGCGAGGGCGAGAGGGAGGGAGGGCGAGAGGGAGGGAGGGCGAGAGGGAGGGAGGGCGAGAGGGAGGGCGAGACTGAGGGCGAGACGGAGGGCGAGACGGAGGGCGGTGGAGAGCCATCGCGCGCGGGGCCACCGCCTTCCCCATGGGCTTTCGTGAGGGGGGTCGGAGGGGGCGGGTGCCAGATGGCGCGAGGGAGCAAACAAGAGCCTCCGCGTGTGCGTCTCGCGCGTCGATCCCACTTACGCACTCGCGCACGCACAGCGAAAGGCATTACTTAGCAGGCGAGGCGGCCGACGCCACGCCCCATATCCCCTGCCGCCAAATGCAATTTCGTGTCTCAAGGGCTAGGGAACGGATTTCCATGTAATTACATGTTTTTACAGGAAGTAGATACCCGCATTCAATTATATTTTCTAGAGTTTACAAGACATTCTGAATGAATTAGAACTGTTTTTATTTTACATATTTTTACATATTTCGGTGTAATTACATATTTTACGTATTTCACCTATTACGACACATTACTTACATACTTCGCTACATTTTAATATATTTATCGGTCAAAACGGAACAGTACAGATGCGTGTTTGCAATATTTGTTACGGAATTATCTTTCTTGCAAATCAAATGTAATGCTTCTATTTCCACAATATCTCCGTCTTGAATTGTCAAACTCCCGCCCTCCCGCCGCTTACTGCGTACTTACGAGTCAAGAATGAGCGGATTTTTATGAACAAAAGTAATTTCAACCACGTGCTTGCTCACGCTTCAAACAGCAAATTCGTTACTCGATCGAAAACTAACAAATATTTTTTACAGAAAATTGCCTTACCATGTTGTTCAATTTGGAGGGTGGGATATATACCCTTTAACACCCTCGCCTGGGATCCATCAGCCGCTACACGGTACTATATTTCACTTGTCCACCGGCTCCTCGTAAACATTGTAATATATACTACCAACGTATTTTATATTTCGATTATATTTCTTATGTGAAGTCTAATGGACAAACACTTCAGGAGAGATAAAACCTACTTTCAGCCACTTCAAATCCTTGTTAAGAACGTTCTATGGTCGAAAAATACTAGTAGAGAACAATTTTAAACACAATAATGAATTTTTATTTTACATATTTTCTTTTTTTCTAACATGTTTTGGAAAAAATAAGTACATACATATGTATATATTTTGGATTTTTTATTACAATAAATTCCGTTCCCCAGACATGAGCTTAACATTTAGTTGGTCATCTTCTGCATTATCGAATGCGTTATTAACATTGTTGCAATCATTATTAATTTAGCACTTTCTTATTTATACATACTACCGGCAAAATTTATTTAGAGTGTTACAATTATTTGAGGGAGTTTGTTGGCTGAATAGAACCAATTAGGGAGGATTTAATTTTGACGAGCCAATACTCTTTGTTTGCCACAAGCATGCCATAGCGCATTGGTTTTGAACAATATTCTCTTTACTTAATGGGGTAACCCGTAGAACGGCGCCGCACGATAGCTAACTCCCAAGAGTAACACCATATCTGGGCAGATCACTGCGACAGGCCACTCCAGAACAGTTGTCTTAATAGAATCACTTCCCAGGTCAACCGCGAGCACATAGGTCGGAACCCCGTGCAATGTAGGAAGGCCTGTTCTGGGAAGTCTGGGTGTGCTGAGGGGGTGCCGCCACCGTCCATACAACGTGGCGCACTTATTTCAGACTGTTATATGTTCTCAATCTTCTCAGAAAAAAACTTCTGTCCCGTTTTAGTCAATCATTTCGGTATAATGAACGCAAAGGATGAATTGTTCTTGACAACAGAGACTGTCTCCTTTGCTTGTTTTCTTTGTAGGTTTCAAGAAAAATATCCTTCAGATTGTCCTGGTTAATGCTTAATGAATACCCCACCAAATCACCCACAAATCGCGAATTTGGTGCGGCGCAGCGCGATGAGGCGGGACGGGCGATTGTCAGTTTTTTTTCTGGAAACGATGAAAGCAATATAATCATGAGAACCATTGGTAATAATAATAATTTAATGTTCCAGCAGTCCGACGCGTTTCTCCGTACTACATTTCCTCCCAAAATGGACAAGTTCTTATTATAAAAATGTAGTTTACAAGTAGGATTTTTAAGTAAATTTTCGATTCGAAACGTATTTTGGCCGCTTTTATTCTAATAATTCCTGTAAACATCACTGGTCGTATCTTGCTTAAATAATGTTTAAAACAGTATTTTAACTATTGTTATATCATCGTTTATTTATTTATTATCGTACTACACACTTTTGTAAAAAAGATTTGAATGATCGAGGGCGAGTATTAGAAATATTGTTGAACAGAAATTAATTGTAATTTGAATTGTAAATGGGTTGTAATTTTTAATTACCTGAAAGAGAAAAAACCTCCTGCAATTTCAGCGATTAAATTAGTTATTTAGCAAATGTAACAGCCTTTTGGTAACTGATATACTTGCTGTACAATGTGTCCTAGCATATAATAAATAAAAATAACATTGCAACTATTCATACAATTAAGTTGAATCGTCTGCACACGATTTTGTGTTATTTTATCACTAAAGTGTTCTTAAATCTACACATACATACCAAGAAGATCTGACAAAAATCTCAGCTGCTATATAATAGATTTTACAGTGTAAGTCAGTGTGTGTTCTCCTTGATCATTATGAAACTCAGACATCCAAAGAGAGTAAAATTGATTGCGATTGAAAATGAGAGAATGAAGTAACAGAAAATACTCTGGTTAATCTTTGATTCAAAGAATGAACTATTATTGAATACATTTACAATACAATACAACCATTTTTGATATCTATCACATGATTAAAGAAGTTTAAGAAGGTCGATACAGTGAGACAACATTGAACGTCAAGCCGACTAAACGATTACATTGTAAACGAAGTTAAACACATCCGCTTCCGAGCGTGCCTGAGCATTCTCCAGGCGCCTACATCCGGCATTTCTCCTGCCATCTGACCATATTTGCTCGCCACATACATAAACATGTACCATGTAACTTTCTTTGTATAATACAACTTCCGTAATCAATATCACATTCCTTATGTGAATATAGGTAGGTAGGTTCATTGTGTAATTGAATATTAATTTTTCAGTGTAGTTGCGTAACTTGATGGTTCAGATTTCATTGTTGTGAATACAAATGCCGTATAAAATCGGGTTACAATTAAAGGTGTTGAATTAGATGTTAATTTTATACTCTTCTGTCTTATTGTTGCACCCTACACCTTCTAGTATACAATATGTTCTTTTCTGAGTGATTAATCAAAAAATTATTTTAATTAAAAAAATAATTTTTATAATACTCCAAAAGTTTGAACATTTGCAACTTTTAACAAAAATGTGGTATCCAACATTTTATTAAGAGAATATCGCTGTCAAACAAGAGATAAATATATTTTACATTATAACGAAACATTCTGAAAAAGTTTAAATTTGACTATTCAACATTTACACAATTTACAATTAAACTTTATTAATAGTGTAGCAGATTCATTGCATTGCTTATTTATTAATTTATTTATAAAAATCTCCGATTACATTTAAATTAAATTACACTACGTGACAAGAAATCATTATTTAATGTATAAAATAGTTAATGATTAAAACCACAAACCGTAACAATGAGAAAAATTTAGTCAAGTCATATTTGTAAAGCAGAATATTGTAACATTTTTGAATCATAAACCCGTTGGGAATTTCATGTTGGTATCAACATACTCTTACTACATGTGTGAGGAAGTAAACATCCGTTTTACGCAGTAGCGTACTCCAAGATAAAAAGCCCAAGCATATGTGAATATAATCTCCAAGATAATGTGTCTAATCCATGGCGTCAAATTGAAGGTTGTGACGTCACCAAAATGTGTGACATCACTTCAAATACCTGGCTCATCACACTCCTCCGTCATTTGTATATCCAGTCTGTCAAACGATCTGACGTCAGCTAAAGGAGGCCCTAATTCGTCTTTTTGTAATGAAGCGAACAAAAAAATTTGTAATATCACAGAAGGGCCCCCTCAATTTTTTAAACAACAAATGCGTATTGAATTTTTTTATTACAATAATGTACTACCTATTCAATAAAAACCATTAAATAAAGTATCTATTAAATAAATATATAAGATTACAGGTTATAATTCTAGTATAAATGCATTATGTTTGCAAAAAAGCAGATGATGTTGCCCTAACGTTTTTGCAGCACATGACGCTAAACGCTAACGTACGATTAACGTCAAAGAAGAAAAAGATTGGAATAAAAAGGGAAGTAAAACGCAAGAAACAAAATAAGGAGTGCGTCAAATAGCTATTCCGATGCTGAAAGGCACAGAGGAAAAGACGAAGAAGAAGAAGAGGAAAGAGAATAAATTAAAGAGAAAGAGACAAGAAGGAGAAAAATAACAAAACGAGGGATGTGAAGAAGTGGCAAGAGGAGAGAAAAAAGAAGATTATCGAGGTGGAAGATAATATAAAGCGGGTGGATAAGGAGAAGAAAAGGAAGACGGAAAATGCAGCAGAAAGTAAGATAAGAAAGAATAATGAAAAGAAAAATTATGATAATCGGAGAAGAAAAGAAGAATAAAGAATAAAGAAAGAACGACCGAAAGAAAGAAAAAGAAGAATATAATAGTTATGGATTAATTGCTTCAATAACAGATTATCCTTTTTGAAGAGTATGCAGAAGGAAAGAGGAAGTACAATAGTAAGTGATTGAGCAGAGCGAGGGTTGCGAATCCAGAGCTGTATCTTACGATATTTTTGCGAGATATTTTTTGGCAGGGGAAGGGGCCGAGGCTTCCTAACGCCTACACACCTCCCACCCTGAGCTCACCACTCGCCCTAGGCACACATTTCTCCTTAAAAGTTTGGCCATTAGTGCCTTCTTGGCCAAATATCAAAAAGAAGACAAGTCAAGTTCCGCGTGCAACAGACGAAACGTCAAAGAACTTTCTTTCTACGCGACACTCGAACCCACAACCTGACACTCCATGAAACTTGATTGCCTTCGTTTTGGTTGGTGGATTGATTGATCATTCTTTCCGGGAGAGTCAACTGTTAAGGACATTAGTTCCGAAGTGTAGTGCGTGTGTATCGCGGGAGGTGGTGGTGATTTTCTCCAGCGGGTTAGTAAGATCCGGCGCCAACCTACACGACGCTTTGCGAAGTTTTCATCAACCAGGCATCTCCAATCAGCGGGCCATTGCCTCAGCCAAGCTCTAAGCTCCCGACTCGTCTCCCGGCAGGTATAGTGTAGTGCGTATAAGTGTGGTTGGTTTGTTTTTTTCGTGTTTCCGGGCGCGTCAACTGCTTCGGTCATTAGTCCCGTAAGTGTAGTGCATGCTTGTTCTCGGGAGATGGCGGTGATCGTCCCCCGCTGGATGGCGAGATCCGGCGCCGACCTACCGTCGGCTAGTGGGGTTTCCCCCTAACCAAGACTCTCCCACCAGCAGGGCGCCGCCCCAGCTGGGACTAGCTCTAAGCTCCCGACCGGTCTCCCGATATATGTGGTAGTGTAGTGCATGGTAGTGTAAGTGTGTGTGTCTAAGGGGAGAGGATATGATAAGGAAGAGGAAGGAAAGATCGCGCGCGGTCCGTGGCCCGTTTGTTAAGGTACTGCTCCGGCATTCGTCTGGTGTTGATCGGAGAAACCACGGAAAACTACCGATCAGAGCAGCCGGCCGCTCGAATTCTCCTCCAGACAGCGACTGAATTCGACCTAGCTGACACGCTTGTGTCGAAAATCCTGCCGCCGTCAGGACTCGAACCTAGGACCTCCCGGTCAGAGGCGCTGCAGTGACATCAGTTGATGCACTGAGCTACCGCTCTCGGTACGTGTATAAGTGTGTGTTTAAATAAGGGGTGAGCATAAGGCAAGGAAAAGGAAGGAAAATTTACGCGCAGTCCGTGGCCCGTTGGTTAGGGTATTGCTCCGGCATTCGCCAGTATTGGTCGGAGAAATAATGGAAAACTATCGAGCAGCCAGCCGCTAGTATTCTCGTACACACACAGTCTGAATTCAACTTAACTATGTAGCTAGTGTCGAAAATTGTGCCACAGTCGATACTGGAACCCCAGGGCCTCCCGGTCAGAGGCAGGTTAAGCGACATCATGTGATGCCCTGAGCCACCTAGGCTGGCGATTGCCTTCCCATTCGCCTTCCCCGTATGGAGGGTCTCTTCGTTAGTAGGAATGAGAAAAAGATAACAACAGTGAGCCTCTTCTTATAATATTCATATGAAGTGAGTAATCCGAATTGAATTTCATTGACTTCAATATGCACACCTACTTCATTTTCAATACGAATGCGTAATTCATAATTATGTTTGAAATCTGAACAAATTGAAATAAACACAGGATTTTGCAAAACCATGGTTTTACCATTAAGTGTAGTGAACGCGATCAATGAATTAAAAAAAGAAACGCAGCCAATATTTATGTAGCTTGTATTAAATTTTAGCATCACCGACATATAATTATTGCATATCATGACAGAGTTGAAATATTTGTTATAATACTTAATATTAGTGATAGTATGGTTATTGCATGTTCGGCTTGTACTGTACTCCTTTATTATTATTGTTATTATTATTAATATTGTTATTATTATTGTAACTATTGTTTTTTAACTGCCACCGGGCCATACCCAATTACAGTTCAAATAAATGTATGCATGTATGTATGGAATGAGACTGACGTGTCAAAGGTAATAGTAAACAAATCATTTTTTTCAATATTCTACACATCACTTGTTGCATTTTATACACATGCGATAAGAAGTTTGTTTGGATCTTATTCATGTGAAATATTTCATCAAATTTGGATCAGTGAGAGAAAAGAGCAAGACATGTAATTATTATTCGTATTTGCAAGTCTAAATATGTACTTGGACATTGACGATTTTTCTTTCAAAAAATTCATCACAGAATCACAGAGAAGACAAATCATTCACAGAGAATATTCTATGCCAAAGTAAATGCTTCAACCCTGACCCTATTTTGAGATTCACATTCTATTTCCGTTTCCTTCATTCTGTATACAAGCCGGCGTGAAATTGTGTATACAACTGGCGGTATCTCAGATATATTAGGAAGGAAAAAAGTAAATGTTGGAAAATAAAATAAACTGAATTGTATATACGCAAAATTTAAAATGGAGACATGATTCTGTTCTGTTTTCAACACATTTCATCGATAAATATTTTAGGTTTGAAATAAAATATGACTTAAAATTACTCAAAAAGAGTGATTTTGTTGTAATATACCTTGACAGTTTGATCACAACTATTCATTCTTTTTTAGTGTCCACGTATTTATATATTTCGTCGTTATAAAATATTTCTTAAGTTTATTTTGTGTATTGTGTAAATTTTTTTAAAGGAGATTTTGCTAACCAAAATATATTATTTCTCAGACAATTTCTTATCTTTATATTTCGTGGATTGTAACCAGTTCATATTGAAAATCCCTCAGCTTGAAAACATTTATTCAATGTACAT
>BLKR01016085.1:0-37389 GCA_011170035.1 Teleogryllus occipitalis
CGACGGGGGGTGTTATAGTAAATATTACCGACATGTGACACAAGTTAAAAAAAATACATTTTTGTAATTTTTGCAAAAACAAAAGAATAGAGCAATATAGCGTTTATGTCGTCGCATAGGATTCGTTTGGCAGAACCCCTACCAAAAATTTAAAAAACAAATTGGAACCGTATTGTAAGAAAATCTTGATTTTTAACTTTTTAAACTGTGCACTATTGCACGAAAACTACTAAAATTTTCAAAAAATTTACATGACTTTTATGAAAGAACTATTTATGGACAACAAATTTTATTTGAAGGAAAAATCTCTGTCCTCAATTTTATAGTTGTAGGAAGACAATTTGGAAATGGTCATACGGATGGTTTAGGCGCTAGTCGTTTTCACAGACGGACGGACGGACGGACATTTAGAAAACTACCTCTTGTTCGGTGTCAAGGGACCCCAAAATTTGTATTTCCATTGAAATATCGGAATCGATTTTCGAAAATTCAGAGTTAACCGCGAAAATCGTTCCTATGCCACCTTTCTAAGTTTCTAAGTGTATTTTCCTTCATTCTTACTAGGAATTTAAAGAAAAAGTTTGGAGACATCTTTTGAGAAAACTTTGAAAATGTCCGGGGTCTTCATATAAAGTGCTCCAAATTTTAAAGAATGTTTTTGAAAATTTAAAAGCTTCAACTAGAGCCAGATAGGTGTTTCTTCAATTGGGAAAAATAGTACGATTGGTTTAGGCGCTAGTAGTGTTCACGGACGGACGGATAGACGGACGGATAGACACGCAGACGGATAGACACGCAGACGGACGGATAGACACGCAGACGGACGGATAGACACGCAGACGGACGGATAGACACGCAGACGGACGGATAGACACGCAGACGGACGGATAGACACGCAGACGGACGGATAGACATGCAGACGGACGGATAGACACGCAGACGGACGGATAGACACGCAGACGGACGGATAGACACGCAGACGGACGGATAGACACGCAGACGGACGGATAGACACGCAGACGGACGGATGGACACACAGGCGGACGGATGGACACACAGGCGGACGGATGGACACACAGGCGGACGGATAGACGGGCAGATGGACGCATAGACGGACGGATAGACAGACAGACGGACGCATAGGTGGACGGATAGACAGACGGACGGATGAACGGACAGACGGACGGATGGACGGACGGACAGACTGACGGATGGACGGACAGACTGACGGATGGACGGACAGACTGACGGATAGACGGACAGACTGACGGACACTCTCTCAATTTGAATCAGTGAAAAGTCACTGATTGACAGTGACTATTCACTGATTGTGGTAGTTAAAATCCGACCACTGACAATCAGTGAACTGAACTGAATGAATAAGTGAAAATCGGGACCACTTTTTGAATCAGTGAAACTTCACTGCTTGAATCAGTGAAATATCGCATTGCTATCCCCGCAGTGGCGGCTCGCGCTTAGGTTGCACAACCCCCAGAAAATGAAAAAGATCTCATTATATCTTAGGAATATACATTTTCCTTTTAAAACATTCATTATTGAAGATATTGCAGCAATAGCGATGTATATGAAATCATTTTGAAACGAAAGGGCGTCCAAATGGCGCTCTCTCCGGTGCCTTGGTGCCTTGTCAGGAATTGCACTACGCTCTTGGTTCTATTAATGAAGCTATTGTTTTTACTCCTTAGTCCTTCGATTTAACACGGGGAAGATAGAGCTTTTTGGTTGAGCAACTACACAGCTGGCGCGTTGCGGAGATACTGCCTTTTTAAGTGAGATAGGTGAATACAAGTCTTTATTTAAACCAATGAAAAACATACAACAGAAGAAAACTATGTTCAGGAACTTTTCAAAACTCACTACGGAGAAAAATTGGCCTGCAGTTAACACTCTTTATTTTATGTACATATTATTGACAATTTTGGTGACAATACAACAAATTATGAAAAGAAAGTTGGGAAGAAAGTAGTGAAAGAATTATAATCCTCTTATAATTTAAATGTGTATAAATACATTTCAATGGATTTTTATGTGAATTTTTCAATAAAAATAAATAGAGAACATTAAATGTCAAAATGTTTAAAGTAAAAATACAAATAAACATTTGATATTATTACAAGTATTTGGCAAGTTTTAGGGCAACTTAATCAGCTTCCTCTGCTAATTATAATTTTCATAATTAAAATCGGCAGCATTGCCAAGCTTAATATTGGAAATGTTAACAGCACTGCATGCCTTTATTTCTATGTACATATATATGTATACACATGTATATATATATACACATATATATGTGTATAAAGAAAACAAAGACTATTGTGTGTCGTTTCCTAAAAATTTGAATCTGCCATGCTACCGAACAAATGACTGATACCTGACACCGCAATGGAGGCACCTGGCCACTGATTTCAAAGACAGGAATACAATTGATGAATGATGGCATGTGTCAAGAAGCGCAAGTTCTAAGCTATTAATTCACTTGAGATAAAAACTTTAAATGGCTTACCAGATGAACTCCAAAACACAAATCTTCACAAGGAGCTAATTACAACACAAATATTTGGTAAGGTAAGAAATACTTTAAAAAAGAGACATCAAAGTCTGGATTTCTTTATCAGAAAATCTATCAAAAGTATATTTGGATGAAGAGGAAAATTTGCAATTTTACAACTACTACATAGAAGAGATTACAGAGGAAAAAGTTGAAAAATCTACCCGAGTATCTCAGATGAAACAATTGAGAAACTTTTAAAGAAAGTTTTAGAAGATAAGCAACAAATATCTGAAGTAAAAAATTTGAGAAAAATTGTCAATGATTTTATTATCAATACTAGTGAGAACCCGTCAAAATTTGACGGTGAGATCTTAGATAAATGTAAAATAATGTGCCCAGACTAATGTTCACAATATGTTGCATTGTTTGGATCTTCGGGTTATAACGAAGAAATTCTGTGATGTGTAGTTCCCAAAATTTTGAACACGTATGGTCCATGACCAGGTGGCAATGCAAAATGGCCCACATATTCCAATAATACACGATATGACACAAAAGAAAGAGCACTATTATACTGACAGATATTGAACTGCTGTAATTAAATTAATTATTATCAATAGATTTTACATAAAAATGTTTATTTATTTACAATGTTGATTTGGAGGTTATGTTGTCCATCAATATTATTTCTAAAGTATTTTGATGTGTCATTTGATTACTCCTGGCATATTGCTTGAAGGTAAACTTACTTTCCAATTTAAGCAACACAGAGTAAACACGTTTGCAGAATTTCTCTCGCATGGGAAGTACAAAGCAGAACAAAACTGACATTTTCTGCGCTGACTTTCTCATTCTCTGCGTCCAGGGTACGTTTGCTTCTTTGGGGGCGCGTGGACAACTATTCGGAATTCAACATAACCTGTGAACAACTTCACTACTTCAGTACAACTGAGCAAAACCCACTGTCCAAATGTTCTCTAAAAAATACATCACAAAAGCAAATACATGCAAACTGTCAAAGCCACAATGCAATTATTACACTGAAACAAAACCGTGACGAATTGTAAACAAATCTCAACAATCAAAACAAAACATCAAGCAGCTTGGACTCACATCTAGCGTTTCATATAATCGATTTTGAAACAGCATTTTTGAAGAAAACAATTGACTACTGATAAGCGTAGTATTAAAGAATGATTTAATTAATTAATTTACACCGTAAATGTTGGTGAATCAACACAATCCCTGATAACACACCTAGGGATCACATTCTTTCATTTAAAGGAAAAAATATTACAATCAATTCAGTAGAAGCTCCAAACGAAGCCATGGCAGAATGCTTTATTTTTTCAAATATATAGATAGATATTTAATGGAAGAAACTCAAACGCATGCCAATGGATAAACGAGTTTGAAAAAGAGTGTGAACGCTGTTTTGTGGAAGAGAAATTCTAAAATTTTCCCTTGACAATGCAAGCGCAGATTGGTACTCAAGTATGATTTTGAAAAATACAGTAGAATCAGAATGGAACAATTGGAAAAAGAACGCACGCATAAAAGATATCGGAGCTGTACTAAACCAAGGACAAAAATGGGGATAATAAGCCAGTGGCATATTTTTCGAAAAAATTGAGTGAAGCTCAAAAGGAAAAAAAAAGCAATTTACCTTGAGTGCTTGGCAATAAAAAAGGTTGTGATATATTGGCAACATTGGCTACTTGGAAGAGAATTTTTGGTACACTCCAATCATAAACCTTTAAAAAATTCAAATATAAAAGCAATAACAGATTAAGAACTTGGTGATTTGACATACTATCTGTCCCAATACAATTTTAAAGTTAAATATAATCCTAGAAAATTAAACCAAGAGGAAGAGTGTTTAAACAGGCATCCAGTTCTAGAGCCTGATGAAAATTCAGATGACATATTAAAAATAGTAAACCTAGTGAAATTAGAAGACATAAAAAAGGATCAAAGAAGATGCACAAAACTACAAAACAATAAGAAAAAACTAATATTCTAAAATGAAATTTATTATAAAAATTTCAAAGAAGAGAAAAACTCTCATTATCAGAAGAATTTAGTAAAATATTACTAAAATATGTACACAATACTTATTGTCACCTGGGAAGAGCGCAGATGATAAATAAAGTAACACCATTCTTTACAGCAAAAAATATAAACATAAACATAGAGAAGATTTGTGAAACTTGTGACATCTACTTAAAGAATAAATCATGAAGAAAATCATAATATGGATTAATGTCACACCTAGGTTGAGCAATGTACCCATTCAAGATAGTTTCTATAGATACCATTGGAGGTTATGGAGGATCCCGGTCAACAAAAAAATACCTACACCTACTGGTCGACCATTTCACAAGATATGCTTATATTTTAACATCAAAAAATCAAAACGCTGATGACTTCATAAAACTAACTGAGGAAGTAACAAAATACCATTATGTCCAGATGGTACCAATGGATCAATATCCAGGAATAAATTCAAAAGAATGAAAACAATTCAAAGTAAAGAAAAAAATAAAATTGATTTTTACTGCCATAGATGCGCCTTTCTCCAATGGTCTCAATGAAAGATTAAACCAGACTCTAGTGAATAAAATAAGATGTATTATGAATGAAACTAACAAAGAGGCTGCTATTGCTATGGACAACTATTGTGAAAAAAGCTGTGGAGAAATACCAGACAGAGCATACAGTGACAAAATTCTCAACAAAATACTTGCTAGAGGGTAAAACCATAAATATCCTACCGCATGAATTAAAAATAAAATGCACAGCCGAAAATTTAGAAAGAGAGAGGAAAATAGCACTCAAGAATACAATAAAACTTCATAATGACAACAAAAAAATATTCAACCTATACAGGAGACAAATTGAATTAAAAAGGGAGATCTTGTGTACATAGAACATGAAAAGCACCTGAATAGGAAGAAATTAGATGAATTGAGAATTGGGCCATCCTCGGTATTGGGAAAATCTTAAAGTCAATCTATGAAGTCAATACCGGACACAGAACCAAAGAATCAAATTTCTATGATATAACAAAACTAACTCCAATGGTAGAAGGTTATGATAATTGAACAATTGCAAAAGCATTGTTCATTTCCCAGAAGGGGGGTTTATTACAGAAACCCAACTGAGTTTTTATTTCAAATTAAATATTTGAAGGATATAATCATTATATACTGCTAAAAATGAAAAAAAATGCTAATGATGTTGAGTATGCCAAATTTGTTGTAAATATTAATTTAAACAGTAAGTCAAATGCTGCAATGGGTGAAGGAATATTTTATTATTATTATTATTATTATTATTATTATTATTATTATTATTATTATTATTATTATTATTATTATTATTATTATTAAAAAAAGGGCAGATGTTAAAACCAACCATCACCCTGAACAAAACACGAATAGTTTTTCTATCCTTTCACCCATATCAAATATTGCTGGACATTTTTCTTGAAGGTTTTTCTCCTTTCCAATTCCTCCAGATGCAAATTAGAGCCCTCCTAAAACAGAAAAAAAGATAGGTCAAGAAGTTATGCGAGGAAAAAATGGTTACTTTATTTTCAGATTACATACAAGATCATACTAACTGGCAGAATTATTACGAGGTCTGGATTGGGAACCTCAGGAATGGCTTTGATGTACCTTCTGCACTCCCACTCCTCTGCCAAACTAGCCTTGCCATGTAAATGAGTAAAATATAATGTGTTTAGTGACTAAGGAAAGCAAGGAACACTGATCAAAATAAATCAGTATTACAGCAGTCTTTGGCAAATTAAAATACCTTTCAAAATATTCACATTGTTAGAGTCCCCAGTTAGCTCCAGCACTTTCTCTTACACTTCTTCAAAACTCCACTCCTGGACTGGTGTCAAACTAAATTGGAAAAACCAAAGAATGAGTTATTAGTTTGCTGGCATGCCCGGCTCTGCTGTGGTGTAATCGAGAGCATTTTGGACTTTTTACAAATTTCATAAACGAAATTATCCATTGCACGTCAGATATTTCACACTGTATCACCAAACAGTTACATTAAAACTCTTAAGTTACATAAGAAGTTTCCAATAATAACAAAAACAAATACGTGATATTAACGTGTTCATAACCTATTTCTTAGTATGGACAAATGCTCACCATAAAATAATACGTCTCACAGTTATCAACAAGACGAGTCACAGAAATGCGAAAACTACTTACCTAATGCAATTAAAACAATCTTCAGACACAGGTCAGTTTTCTCGCAGGAAACCTCTATTCCACTGGCTCCGCCGTGCGATTTTGCGTACATTCACAACACAGCACGTGAATGATTGTATGTCGGTATGCCAGTCGGTATGGTGGCGCGGCCAACTGACAACCAATGAAACTGCTGGCGGTCATTTTGAAAAGGTTCACGTATTCACTGATTGTCAGCAACACTACACATTTCGACTGAAGATATCAGTGACTTTGCTCTCACTGATTGAATCAGCGACAATTTCACTGATTCATATTCAGAGAGCAGACTGACGGATAGACGGACAGACTGACGGATAAACGGACAGACTGACGGACAGGCGGACGGGTAGTGAGACAAACGGGCGGATAGACAGACGTATAGACAGACGGACGGACAGACGGACAGAATTTTTTGAAAAAACACTTTTTCGGTATCAGGGGACCCCAAAACGTGTATTTCCTTTGAAATCTCAAAATCGATTTTTCGAAGCATAACATAACTTTCTCTTCGTATATACGTATGGACTCTCCAAATATACGTATGTATACGAGAAAGTAAAAATAAAGGGAAAAAAATTTCTCAAAAATGACTCGATTTTTTTTCTTTATATGTCTGGAGGTATATTGCGAAATGTAATCTATGAATTGACATAAACGTCGTTTTGGGGAACCCTTTGATTTTTCAAAAATTTCGAATTTTTATACTCGTTTATCACGTCCTTAAAATTTACGTTAGTTGCAATTTGTATGTTTGACATTATTGTATTTATTAGTTCATGTGATTTAAATAAAGTCTTATAGAGTTTCACGCATACTCAACAACTTTTTTTAAAATAAGCTCAAATACCACATTTTCAGGAACGCTCAAGCGCCATTTATTCAAATGTAGCTCCATTTTTTTCTTCAAACTTTTCCAACGTATATTGCTAATTACACTGTTTAAAATGACCTAAAGTTAATTTTGCTAAATTCTTTTATTTTTTCAAAAATTACACAAATGAAATTCTTTTGAAATATCTCTCACGTCATTAATATGCACATTTACACCGATTCTTAATCGTTATTGCATTTGTGAGTGGAATTGCCTTAAATTAATTACAATGAAATTTTTTGAAAATTCAAAAGATTCATGTGAAAAAGTTGCAAATTTTGTAATTACAGTAACGCTTGAACGCTATTTTCAGAAAAACAGCTCTAAATTCTTTCCATGAAAATTTTTAATTTTTAAATTTTGCACAGGATGGAGTGTGAGGCTAACCATTTAATGGGGATTGACAATTTGTTAAATAAAGAATTAAGATAATGGAAAAAGCTCTGGGAGATAGAAAGAAAGAGCACATTTACTTTTGGAATTTAAATTTAATCGATTTTAATTTTGTACTCATCTCGCTCTTTCTTAGTTGCTTTGCTTCGAATCATCTGCATTGAATGAAACTATATTAAGAGTGCCGAGTATTAACAAAAACCCATAAAACGTACTTTGGCACTGTGAGAAATACACTGGATTCACAGAGGGGGAATAAATGAAATTAAGAGAAGGTAAGAATCGGGCGAAAGTCCTATGGAAGCGAGAAAATGAAAATACGATTGATTGCGTTGATATTTGAATAGAGCTCCCAAGATTTTCCACGCTGTGCACCTACGTACCCTATAATAACTCAGTAGGTTATTCCATGACAAGGCATTTGTATTTTATGGAAATCTTATCGGTCGTCGATATTGGTTGTCGATTTAGAGAGAAAGGAAAAAGGTGGAAAATATTGAAGCTGTGAGCATCAGAACTGTTATCAAAAAATTGGATTCAATTTTTATCGAGTGTTTCAAACAGTAGGCACACGCGTAACCGATGTCGTTAGCTTATCTGTAACGGAACGTCCATAACCAGTAATAATATTTTATCCGCGAATTTTCGGATCACTCTGATATTACAGAACGAATCGATCCGCCAAAAATTAAAATGGAGAGTGCGAATGTCTCTTCAGATTGTGAAAAAGGATAATGTCTTTGATCTCGGTGAATTAGCTGATAAGTCAAAAACACTTAATTTTACAGGAGGGTCATAAGTCAAAAACACTTAATTTTACAGGTTTTCAGTTTAAAAACTTTAAACTGAAGTAAATCAGAGATTAATGATACTCAAACGATGGTAATATTCAAACTAAACTGTTTGTATGTAGGTTTTGTTTGAATATCATTAAGCCCTCATTTACAATATTTTTAAAGTGTTTTTTGTGCACCTACAAAATTACGTTTTTTTTTGACTTATCAGCTTATTCGCCGGGGTCAACGATATAGGACATACTGAACCAAATACTTACAATCGCCGTAGTGGATGTAATTAATATTAAAATTAATCACAGTTTAAAAGAATCGTACGGAGATTAACCTACAAATAAATGAGATCTTATATTCTCTTAAAAATGTATGATTACATAATATTATATTAAAGATAATATTCTCCAGAAATAGTTCTAAAATTCTTTGATGATAAACTTCGGCAGGAAATTTTGTTTACTTCGCTATTATGATGCGTATGGTTTCAGGTGTTCACTATTTGAGTGGACAGTCTGCATTTTTCACATTACGTTCATTATTTATTTCACAGAATAGTAGAATTTTTTAAATTCAAACGCTTTATGACGAAATGGTACGTAATCTAAATCTGTACAGTCAAAGACAATAATGGTAGGAAATTTGTAAGAAAATAATTTAATTGTATGTTTAAAATAATAGTTTAAAATAATTTAATTGTAATTTATTTGTAAGAAAGTAGTTTAATTGTAAATTTTTAAAAACTTTTTTTTACTACTTATCCTTCTTCCCCTCCCGCATTTCTGAATTTTTTTTTGGAAGCTGACCTGGCAACCCTAGATACAACCTTGAGTAATTGAACGTTGTTTTTTAACCCTGAAGTGCTCGTGCGCGGACTCGTGTCAATTTATTTTTCTCTAGCTTTTTAATAATTTTTACCTTAGGAATCACGTGTTTTCAGTACCTTTCTACAAACAGTTGCTTTAAATCATTCTTTCGTTTCGGGTTTGCCTAGTGTAGTCGTTTCGGAGTAATCGGAAATTGCGGACTATCCAGTCTGACGCGAGCCCTGTTGTTACATTGTTGCTCTTAGATTCAATAAATGGATAAAAATGGAAAATTCAAAAAAAGTATGAGTCGAAACTTATTAATTCAGTGTTCGTCTTTGTATGTATATTTTTAAATATGTACAATCTGAGTATTTAGTTCAGAAATTTTCGAATGTGATTCATAATATTTGAAACACTTTTAATACATGTAGGTTAAAATATTATTTTTGTATTATTAATTTAATTAATTAATTTAGTTACTTTTAACATTCCCATGCTTTCTCTTCGCAATTTGCTTTTATACCGAGACTAAATTTCCTAATACTACTTTGTCTATATCCACCTCAGCTAAGTGCGGACTCACAGTCCGTCGCAACTACTGATGTTTCAAAATATGCCGCCACTACTATAGTGTTAATATGTGATACGACCCGTAGTAGATCGGCCAATTATGCCGATTACTTACAAGGCGCATTGTCCTTAAGCGATCGGTCCATGATGTCGTATTATGTGACGTACAACATCAGTGATGCCAAGGTCGATGCCACCAGAAGGGCTCCGTGGCATTGGTAGCGCGACGAAATCATCCCTCCACGCATTTGATCACCTCGCCACAAAAGGAGGTAGTCAAAGTCGCCCTGAAGGCTTTTATGCTATACACATGAAATACGATTTGGAGGGATTTAGATAAATAAATTTAAAAACGTTAGTTGTTATTTTCTTTTATATTTTTACTTTTAATTTTCTGTGCATATCGTGTTTTTTACATGTGATTCTACCAAGTTGGAAAACGGCGGAGTTATTACTGATAGTTTTCTTTCCCGACGCAAGTTTGCTGCGAAGCTCCTGTCATGACACGGTGCCACGAAGAGTGCCATTTTGATGAGACCTTGCCATCACCGCCAGTATGAAACCTTGACATCACTGTACTACACTCTGGGATGCCAGACCGCATGCCTGGAGGACTGTCGGTTTCCTTGCAAAAAGATTAATCATGATTGGAACTCTTCAATGAGTCGAAGAAACTTTGGGTTAGAGTGAATTGGGTGTGTGTTCGGAACTAGGGGGCGGTGTTAGAACGGGGGATGATTCTCTGTGATACGACAATTAAAAGGTAGAATGACCTCTCGTAAAGACCGCTTCTCCTTTTCCTCATCACCAGCGCAGCGTTTAGGCGCCAGGTATGTCCTAATTTGTTTAGGAAGAATCAAAAGTTTACCCCTTTTAATAAACACATGTATTCATAGTATGATATAGAGATTAATATAATGAAATCTATTTAATTTGTTAGTTTGAGAGATCCTGTGGCTTTGTTGTTTAAGAATTTACGCTGATTTGTGACCCAAGAGACTGATAGCGATTGAATTTGATTGGTGAATAATGAACCAATTGCTTGCTTGTGAGTTTTAATTGTCACGAATTAGAATCATGGATAGTTCGTCCACAGGACTTAGATCGATTGGCGAGCATAGGCGTTCCAAGTTTCCCAAAGAACGTGTAAGAAAGCGAGAATGCGTAGAGAACCTACAGCAATGGCAGGCGCCAACAACGGTCGATTGATTGTTATTGATTCCGGGCACGTCAACATCTAGGGTCATTAGTCCCGTAAGTGTATTGTATGTTTTCTCGGGAGGTGGTGGTGTTCTTGCCACGCTGGATGGCTAGATCCGGCGCCGACCTACCGTCGGGCAGCGGGGTTTTCCCCATCCTGGATTCCGCCACAAGTGGGGCACCGCCCCTGTCGGGCAAGCTCTAAGCCCCCGACCGGTCTCCCGGTATGTGTGGTAGTGTAGTGCGCATTAGTGTAAGGGTTTGTGTGGAGGGGATGAGGATAGGACAAGGAAGAGGTAAGAAAGATGGCGCGCGGTCCGTGGCCCGTTTGTTATGGTACTGCTCCGGCATTCGCCTGTGTTGATCGGAGAAATCACGGAAAACTGCCGATCACAGCAGCCGACCGCTAGCATTCTCCTCCAGACAGCGACTGAATTCGACCTAGCTGAGATGCTAGTGTCGAAAATCCTGCCACCGTCGGGACTTCAACCTAGGACCTCCCGGTCAGAGGCGCTGCAGTGACATCAGTTGATGCACTGAGCCACCTCTCCCGGTACAACGGTCGAAGACGGAACTGATTGCCAATGATACGTCGGAGGTAAATCACAAGTCAGTTTGAAGGAATTGTCTATCCCGCTCTGCTCAATTGTTCATGTTTCATCATATCAATTTCGTACGTAAGGCAAGCTTAGCGCATCAGTTTATACCTCTGCTGTGCCTCTGACTATAAGATCCTAAGATTGGAGTCCAGATGGCGGCAAGACTTTCGACCTAGATACATAGCTAGGGTGAATTTAGCCATCGTGTGGATGAGAATCGTAGCGGCTGGCTGCTCTGATCGGTAGTTTTCTTTGGTTTCCCCAAATAGCACCAAGCGAATGCCGGAGAAATGCCGTAACAAAAGACCCACTGACAGCGCGCGCGTTTCCTTCTCCTTCCTTGTCCTATCCTTACCATTTGCACTTACATGCACTACAGTACCAAACATGTCTGGAAGTTTGGAGCTTATCCCGGCTGGGGCGGTGCACAGCTGGTGGGAGATACCTGTTGTTGGGGAAAAGCCAGCAAGTCGGCGTGTAGGTCGGCGCCGAAACTCGTCATCCAGCGCGGGAAGATCGCCGCCACGCGATACCGCCTCCTGTGATAAAAATGTACCACACTTACGGGAATAATTACCTTAGTCGTTGACGCGCCCGGAAAT
The DNA here is from genome assembly GCA_011170035.1 of Teleogryllus occipitalis. Taxonomy (NCBI): domain Eukaryota; kingdom Metazoa; phylum Arthropoda; class Insecta; order Orthoptera; family Gryllidae; genus Teleogryllus; species Teleogryllus occipitalis. Next base: position 12,598 of record BLKR01016085.1, read on the forward strand.
ACCAATCAGTCGATCCTTAATACTGGACACAGCCACGACGAAACCGAGAACCCAACTGGGGATCATCCGGACAGTTACACTCAGGGCCTTGGCCTCTCCCCCGGGCAGGACACAGGGCAGAGGAGGCAACGCGGCCCGGGGGCAATATCCCGCCTCCCAAATTCTGATCCGAGCCCGCGGGAAGGTGACGTCAGCGTCGCCCCCTTTGAGGGAAGATCCTCCTGGAAGCGGAGGCCTCTGGAGAAGGCGATTGGCAGTAGCACTATCAGGGCTTCAGCCCCGCGAGCGCCTCTCTCGCGTCTTGGCGGATGCCGCTTTCGCAGGCTCTCTTCCCCTACGCTCGCCCGCACGCGCGCGATCAGCTCGACGACGTGCGGAGGTCCGGATTACGAAAAGCGGGCGAAGATATCTTCTTTCAAGGAACAGAACTTCGTAACTAGCGCTTCCTGTACTGGTTAGTCAGTTATAACTAGGGGCGAATTTTAATGAAATACCATTTTTTTTACTTTTCACTTTAGAACAATATCTTTTAGCATAGTCATAAATGTGATATTATGACCATAGGGAAGGACATTTTTTATGGGAAATAATTTTTTTCATTTCAATTTCCATAAACATTTCCTAATAAATTTTTAATTAGAAAATGAAAATTTTATGTCTCTTTTTGCATTTTTCATTGATTTTGACTAATACATTATTTTTCAACTTTTTTCGTCATTTTTAAAGCATTTTTTGCTGATTTCGTCGATTTAATAATATCATTTTAGTGGTACTTACTTCAAATAATATTTACGAGATGCAAGAAATGTTCTCCACAGAATATCGGAGTAGCCTATTCGATTTAATCGTTCAGAAATTGAAACGTCCGCCGTTATTTGTAATTTAAGGTTCCTGAGACGCTTGTATCAGCACGAATGTCGGTTCGGCAGATTTCACGATAACTCAGGACCGAGATTTCCTGACAAAGGACAGTCCAAATAAAAGTTTGCAATCTGAGTTCACTTGAAGGAAATGAAAAACTCTCGATTATACTAGTAAAATATTCAACAGCGTAAATTGTTCATTTGAAATGGTTTTGATCTGATTTTTTACGTCATTTTTATTTCCTTTTAGGGCTTTTTAAAACGTATTAAGACTATTTTACTGATCATTTTTTACTATGTTTTAGATCAAAGTAATCCCCTGGTTATAACTGCACTAATAAACGAAGCACTTGAAGCAGAAACACTAACCACCGCAAACTTTCCTTTGTGAGTAATGTAAATATTTCTATTTTGGTCGAAGTAAGGCTCTTGTTACTGCCCAAAGACCTTCATAAATATCAACAAGATATCCTGTATAGTATCAAGATAAGACACACGTTCACCAAAATCGAGATATTAACATTTACGAAAAGTCGGGGATGTGCTGGGAACGGTGTGGCTTCTTGTTCTAACCGCAAGCCCTTCATGTAAAAGGAACTTCACGTCTGTTTATTTGTCTATTAAAAATTTGAGAACTATAGAACGTTTTAGTGCGGTTCTCGCCTTTAATTAGAACGTTTATTCTAGAAGGTTTATGGGTACAACGCCAAGCTACATCGCGTAAAGGTGACTGAGTGAGCATAAGTAAAAAACAAAAACAAGTAGGTATGCAACCCGCGAGTGGATCGAGGGGCAGATGGGCAGGAATGTAAACCAAATTACGTATCTTTCACGCATAGATAAAATTAATTTCATCTCCTTCCTAAACAATAGTGATACATGAATACATAAAAGACGCTGCGTACTTTAGTTTCGGGTGTGAAGAAAAACACACGAGCCTGTTTCCCTTAATTCGAGCCGGTCTGGATGGCCGAGCCTGCCTCCGCGGTTAGTGAACAGGCACTCTTAGAAGGTTGACCTGTTATTATGATTATTACTAACAGTGAAATATAGGCATGGATAGCCGAGGACGCTAAGGCTGAAGGGCCATAGTTGCCTCGGCTTGAACGGTCGTGGGTTCGAAACTCACCTTGATGTTTGTGTGTATTCGTGTTGTCCTTATTTGTTTTTCCTAAAGTTCCCCTACAGTTAAAACAAACACAGTGGTAGCTATAGAACCAAGTTGATGAAAAGCGACCCAGCAAAAATTTCGGATAATTTACTCATTTACTTTATTGTACGCAGAGGCACAGCTATACACAGAAAATGTTTTGTGTGATTTTCCGAAATTTCTCACGGCTTGTATATTGCCTACAAAAAATATATATTTTTGGAGGCACGTAGTGTCGCCGGTAATTTTAAAGTAATTTACGTAGCTGGAAATTCGTATGGTCGATTTTCTGAACTTCCGTCACAGAAGACTAACCAACAACAACACGCTTTGTTGACAATATTCGGTTCCCAGTTTATTCTTCCTAACCGTAAGAACTACTGGACCATCTTGTTATAATTTGGTGACTTGTTATTTTTAACAAATAAGATAAAACATTACGTTGTTGTGTTGGTGATTTTTTAATGTGTCAAATTATCCGTAATTTGAAGATTAAGAAACCGTTTATTTTATTACACACGTTTCAATACAAGCATTTGTTTAGGGCTCCTTTTATCATTTTGCATTACAGAAGCGCATTTCAAAGTTAACTGTAGTATAAAAAAAGTCATGGAAATTTTGCATTCGGAGTACATTTCAAAAATTAATTTGCTTCTGTTGTTCTTGATTGCCTAATGACAATCTAGTAATATTGAGAGAGTAAAAAAATAGACCAAAAGTTAAATATAATCAGAACTTCTAAACGGTTCAGGATATCGAAATGCAGTTTTTGCTGAACAATGCGATATCATGGGACAAGTAACATGCCGTAGAGAAATTGTTTATAATAATTTTAATTTTCGAGAAATTTAATCATATTTGATTTTTTAAATGGATCTATACATTTATATCACCTCTAATGAATAGACAATAAAAAGAGGATTAAAGTGATGTATCATATGCTCATATTTTGATAGTAATTTGAGTATAAAATTACTTTCTGACATGTGATTTTGAATTAAGCGGGCAATCTGGTAGCAGCCCTTGCAACTCTCGCCTTCGGGGATAGTGGCCTTCGCGGCGTCAAGACTGTTGCGTGGAGAGGAGAGACTGAGAGGGGTGGCAGTGGGGGATAAGAGGCATAACTAAAGCAGTTCTTGGTGTTGACACAGACATCACACTAAGGAACACCAATTTTAACGATCAGAATGGGAGATTTTTTTCGATTTATTTATTTGGATTTGTCTTCTATTGAAATTTGAAAACATCGATCGTTTCAAAGAACGATATAAAAAATTGGTGGCGTAAGGAAAATGATAATAATAAATATCATTTTTAAACTGAACAAGAAGCCAACCGCTGTCTCTTTGTTGTTAAATTTCATTTTTAAATAAAATAATAACTCGTCCATACGACTTTGCAGCCATACGACTGCTGTTCATAAATGGAAGAGAAAACAGTGAACTTCTGTCTTCTGCCGTGGATTTTCAAGTTTGTGGCAGCACTTGGCGCCATAAAGTGAGAAACTCTAATCAGTATTAGAAGTTGTGACTGCCGATATGCATTTTTGTTAAAGTTTGGTAAATTTACACTGATAGAACTGTCAAGAGTATTTCAAATATTTTATTGCTTTGTTCGTTTGGTATGTATTTAAATGGGAAGGTTATTAACGGTAAATAATAAGAGATAATGTCTACCTATTAATTATGTGATGAATTAATCGAGATATTACAATGAATGTTTTTAAGAATTCATTCGCTTCCGATGTTTTCAAATTGTGGCTTGTTTCTGCACTGAGCTCGATTCTTCTAAGTTTGAAAATTATCATTGTTATTATCGTTTTCGTTACAACATATTTTTTTGTTTCGTTGTTTTCGATTATCGTTGATTTGGACTTTCAGAAGAAGAAAAGTTCATTTCAGATGAACAAATAGGAAAAAATCTCTCATTCTCATCGTTAAAATTGATGTTTGTTCATATGTTTTTCATGTCAAGATCATGAATTGCTGCAATTACGCCTTTATCCTGCTCGGCCACTCCTCTCTCCACAAAACAGTATCGACGTCGCGAAGGCCACCTTCCCCAACGGCGACTGTTCCAAAGCCTGCCTTACTTGTGTGTGTGTGTGTGTGTGTTTGTGTGTGTGTGTGTGTGTGAGTGTGAGTGTGAGTGTGTGTGTGTGTATGTGTGTATGTGTGTATGTGTGTATGTGTGTATGTGTATGTGTATGTGTATGTGTGTGTGTTGGTATATAATTATAAGAGTTAATTATTATTATATAAGAGTTAAGTTATTATATAATTATAAGAGTTAAGTTATAATTATAAGTTATTAATTATATTATATCTCAGACATCGTGTGACCGATCTCCATGAAAGTTGGCACATCTACTTTTTTCACCCAGAAGGTTCATGTGCTGTTCATTGTATTGTAACTCCACTACATGGTTCTCAAGAACAAAACTAAATATTCATGTCAAATGCAAGCCGAAACTTCGGCAGCATTTTTGAATCTATATCTATGAATAACTTCTAAACGAAACGAGCATTAAAAACTAAAATTTTGAGGCCAAAAGCCTCAAAGAAGCGTTTCTCACATCATAATTTCAGAATGAGATCTTCTTGAACTTTCTATTAAATTGTTGTTGGTCCGGTGCTTCTCGATATTACTCCACTTGTTAAGAGACGTGCAGAATCTGCAACTGAATGTGAACGAGAGAGACAGAGACAGACAGACAGACAGACAGACAAGCAGACTGAGACACAGAGACAGTCAGGCAGACTGAGACAGGGACAGGGAGAGAGACGGAGAGAGGGAAGGAGAAAGACGAAGATGAAGAGAAGAACAACGCCTGCCGGGTTTCGCTAGTATTTTATGGTAATGTAATAATGTATTATTAATACCCATCGGTTCATTAAAAGCCATTAGAATGGGTAATGTGCAGCGTATATTTTGATTTACAGGAGGAATTAATTATGTCGGGTTAGTCAGACGGAGGGCATAGAGATTTTTATAGCCTCAATTTTATTTCAATAACTTCTGTATCAACAAAAGTTTTATTCTGAATCCCTATCTACTTTGCATCTGAAATTGCCAAATGGAACATGTCAATAACAAGTGTGTTCTGAAGTGACTATCATTCGTAGTATTTACACATTTACAATGCGGGAGAAGGGTGACCTTTGTATACACTAAACTGTTGCCAAGAAAAGGTTAATTTAAATTTTGAATTTTTAAAATTTATTTCTAATGAACAATACTGAACAACATTTTGTTTATACAGAATTACAGGTCAGGTTTAAAAAAAGTAAAAAGACGCGGTGCCTTACCACCGCCTCTTTATATAATAATTAACTAGGGATGCTACCGAAATCTTCAAAAGGGAGAGCCTCGAATCCATGAACATTTCACACCCAGCCTGAGTAGAGGTCACAGTACAGACGGACGTTTTGACATCTATTGACTTTTCGGTATCAAGGATCCACAAAACAGGGATTCTGGCTACACCACGTGTTAAGAGGATTTTTTTTCTTAATTTATCATCTGTTTTATCCGCTTTTTCGTTATCAGGGCTCGGCAATGAATTTTTTCTGCTGAAACTTTGCCTTTTTTTTGCGCAGCATTACATAACTTTATACTACATATATCACTCCGTAATACGGAGTCCGTATATACACGTACGTATATAAGAAAGTAAAAAGCATCTACGTTAATACAATTGTTGTTAATCCCTTAAGTGCTCAAGTAATACAACTCCTCCTATCCATCAATACAGATCCTGCTATCTTTTACGTATTTCGATTGTATCTCACATAAACGAAAAATACATTGATAGACAATTTTGTGCCGATGATAGCCGATTTGATAGCCGATGTGACCTACGACTGGCTTTCAGAAGGCCTATCTGCGGCGAGGCTGCGACCACGCAGCCTTTATATAGAAATCCGCAGAACAGCTGATAGACTGTGTTATCAGAACATGAAACAAGCAGCGCCACTAGGTGTCGACACAGAAACTAAGCCCGCCGCAATCTAGTAGGCAAGAGAAGAAATGGGCAAGAAAAGAAGCGGTAAATATTAATGTCATATCACGTACTAGCTTCCTACAGTTTGATCTCGGGTTTAATTCTCGGTCAAGGTAAAAATAGAGACGCAGCTTTCCTTCACAATTGTCTCAGTTTCGGTAGCTTATGTGACGAAGAAAAGCCATGATGATGATCATGACATTTTACTTTCAAAATTACCTTCATATGGAATCCGTGGTATTGCTCTAGATTGGTTATGTTCGTACCTTAAACAACGATCTCAGAAAGTTGAAATACCTTACTGGAATGATGGAACATTACGTACGCACCTTTCCGACTCTTTGCCCATTGCACGTGGAGTTCCTCAAGGATCGATTTTAGGCCCTATTCTGTTCCTACTCTACGTAAACGATATGCCCTCGACGATTCGAAACAGAAGAACGGTTCTCTTTGCAGATGATACGAACATCCTTTGCAATAAAGAAACCGTAAATAGTACAATATCAGATGTTTCAAATTGGTTCCGAAATAACAAATTAATAGTAAACGAAAAGAAAACGGTTTTAATGCAGTTTTCCATTTCAAATAAACAATTCTGTGCTCCATTGAAAATGAACAGTGTACCATTGACTGATGTTAAGGCAACAAAATTTTTAGGTCTCTCAATTCAGTCAAACCTTAAATGGAACGTCCATTTAAATGAATTGAACACAAAATTAAGTTCATTATGCTACGCGTTCAGAATTCTTGCAAATTCAGTCAGCCTTCATACTGCTCGTTGTGTATACTTCGCGAATGTTCATTCCCGCCTGAGATATGGCATAATATTCTGGGGAAATACATCTTATAGCTCCCAGACTTTTAGATTACAAAAACGAATTGTACGAATAATAACCAAATCCCACCCACGTGATTCATGTAAGCCTCTCTTCATTAATCTAGGAATTCTACCATTACCGTATCTTTTTATTTACGAATCAGTGGTTTTTGTAAAAAATGACTTGCTCAAGGGCGGGAATATTTTTTCAGAAAATGCCGAAGTCTAATACTATAACACTCGACGTAGAAATCATATTGATCAGGTGACAGTATCAACAGCTCAATACAAAAAATTCACATACAATACATGTACATTATTTTACAACACTTTGCCAGACGACATTAAACGATTAAATTCGAGAGAAAAGTTTAAATCTCAAGTGAAATCGTTTCTGCTGCATAACTGTTTCTATACAATAGAGACTATACTGAGCATCACAAGAAAAGTAACATTAATTTTAACAATGATACATAATGCATTATTTACCATTTAGACTGTATAAATGTGTATAAACTACCTGTAACAACTATTGTACTACAGCCTCCGGGTCAATGACCCCATCTCGATCAGGTTTTTCGTCCAGTTTCCCTGATCCATTGAGCAAATGCTGAGATGGCCCCTTGTTTTGCTTCTGGACATAAATGTAACTTCATTTTCTGTGCACGTCTTCTAGAATTCATTGGGAAATACAATTATTCAATTTATCGTTTCCATGTTGTCGCGGCAGGAAGTATTATTCCGAAGGACAACATGGATAAGAGCCAAAATTTATTGTTAATTTATCCTTGAAAATAGATTTTATTACATGGGAGGGTTGTTGTTGTTGTTGGTGGTGGTGGTTTTTTTAAATTTAAGTAGTATATGACTTAGTGTAGGGATCACTGAAGTTTGAAAATGTGCACACAATTCATTTTCCCCATAGCACGTCATACGCAGTTTGAACTGTTTTTTGACCTAAAATAAATAAAATAAAATAAATAAAATAAGCCCTGGCATGTGTAGTATGCTAGTTATGATCAATACATCATGAAAGGAATTCGTCATGCTCGCCACTAATGCCAAATACGCACAGTATATTAAAAGTAGTTCAGAATCTGAATCTGTGTTTTTGGACAAAATATGAATTGCTCCTATTCTTATTCCTTAAACATAAGTTTTCATTGATGAGGAAAGTCATCAATGAAAGAGTTACAAATTTCTTTGAATACCGCGTAGCACTAACCTTAGCATTGCACGTAAACTCAGTGTAACGGTATCAATTCACGAATGTGCGTTTTTCTTCCTTTTTAGCGGAACAAAGATTTTATTTTCGGTGAAAGTAAACGCTACACTTGCCAATTTGACTTATTGTGAGAGTAATCTTGACGTAATGAAACAAGAACGTCATCGAGGAATTGCTAAGCAACAAAGCGATTCTCAGCGAAATATAAAGTCATGGACCGCGCGCTATCTTTCCTTCTTCAACCTTGCCCCCTCTTCTTCCTGTACACACACACACACGCATACACACACACACACACACACATAGATGCAGTACACTACCACACATGTCGGAAGATTAGTCAGGTGCCTAGAGCTTGTGTCGGTTGGGTTACTGCCCTGATGAGGAGACATTAAGAGGCGAAACAAAACCTGCAAGCCGACATGTAAGTCGGCGTCGAATTCCACGTTTCAGTGGGGGAGAACACTGACTCTTTCCGGAATATAAGAGGCATTAGCTTTTTGTTCATCTCATTGTGCAGAAATCGCTTGAGTATTTTTCACCAAACATGACTCATTTGGTATAGGCGTTTCTTAGCGGTGTAGAAAAACGAAAGGCAGTTGCTTCTGGAATTTAGGAGAATATCCGTCGTTTCAACAGCTATCCAAAAAGTTATGATCATATTTTATAAGACCCCAGCATTATGTCATAAGGAATATCTGTAATGCTAGAATCAAATTGTTGGTACAATTGATGAACAGCTGGATCTAAATGAGAGATTCTAGATAAAAATATCTTTATCGTATTGTACTTATACAAGTCAGAAACGGTTTTAAAAAATGATTAAATGATAACGGTTTCATTCAAACTAAGAGAACAGTCCAAAACTAGAGACCTGATATTAATAATTGACAAATTCATCGTCAATGTAGCAGTACCATTAAACAGAATTCTCCCAAAAACATTTAGTGATCAAAATAGAGAATTAGTGAGTTAGCTTATTCATTAAACAAAATCAAACAAACTATATCCACTGACTTTTTCTCACAAATACTGTTGTTTTGAAAAAAAAAAAAGAAATTCTAAATAAATGCTTGCCATGAATTTTTTTTTAAAAATATTGTGATCATGAACACTTTCCACCCAGTAAGAAATTTTTATCATTTTTTTCTGCCCGTCTTTTATTCATTAAAATGTGACTATCCATTCCAAAGATCTAAATACTATTAGTAACCATACTGAGAAATGTTTCGTCTGTTAAAGTGTGTCACTCCTTAAGAACATTCCTTTCTTGTAGGCACCTCGTTAGCCCAATGCGTGAAGCCGGCTTTCGCGTCAAGGAGTTGGTGGTCTTGTTTTATTTATAAACTCTTTGCCGCCTAACAAGCTGCGAGGGACGGCTGGACGCGAGGGCTCTGCTGAGGCACAAGGTCAGAGGGACACTGTTTCCCTTGTACGCCGTGGTCTTCAAAGAAGATACACAACCATACCAAGTAGTCGAAAATATTTAATAAATTATTAATTATTATTATTAGGCAGTTCAATTGTAGGGTGCGTTGTGTACAACCGGAAATAATATTTTGGTCAAATATGTTTGTTTAAAATGTGGGATTGAAAACTGCAATTCTCAGATTTGTTAAGTGGAAAACGCACTTCTTGATGTTTATTGAGAAACTATATTTTCGTTATACATTTTATGATATTTTTCTAAAATTAGCAGTGTCACACTCCCTTTGCTAGATACGAAAAGTTTATATTCTTGAAATTAATACTTAACACTGCCTGAGAACGTTTCATGAAATAATATTTTCATTAAACTGCAAGTATGATCGTTGACTTGGGAAATTCTTGTCTAATTGAAGTATCAACTTTTGACTGATTAGTTCAAAATTACAGAAACTATCTTGGAGTGTCAGTATTGCGTTACATTTCCATAAAACGAACTTACAAAGTATTTTGTATCTACACAATGCATCCTTTTGTCCTGTACAGAATTAAATGATTCATGGGCTTCAGATTGAACGCTCTCTAGTTTATAAAACTTGAGTAAAAGTATCTATTATTCACAACTACGATATCGTAGTCAAAATATCCGTTGAAACTCCCAAAACCTCATGTTCAGTCACATCGATGGCAAATATCAATGTTGAAGAAAATCGGCTGAACGGTTTAGGAGCTAGCGTTGAACACGGGCGGACGGACGGACGGACACACATTTTGCCGTCAATCGATTTTTCCGTATCAAAGAGCCATAAAACATGGATTCTGGTTACACCACTTGTTAAAGAAGTAATTTACTATGTACAGCAACAGGATTTATCCACTTTTTCATTACCCTGGCCCGGCAACAAGAGCTTTTCTGCCGAAAATTCGCCGTTTTCCGGCGCACGATTACATAACTTCCAGTTCTTACGAAGTACCTTCGTAAGAGCAATAAAGTAAAAATGAATTGTAATGGAGCTCCCGATTGTATAAGCGCATCCCAGCTGATCGCTGTCAATTCGCCCTACTTCTTAACCGGAGTATAGCGTAATACGCGCAGTGCAGTGATAGGTCTCGCAAGCGCTGGTCCCTCCGCGCCCCTTCCACGAACGATAGGGTAGTACCTCGGGAGGGGACTTCGCGATTCGAAGACTTAAAGCGCTTACTGCCAAGGTACGAGAGCTCCAATATTTCTCAAGTGCATTTCCTCTAAATATTGACAAAATATTCCCAACCTAATTAATTAATGTGCTTATTAGATAAAATTATTGACGCTAGTGTTCGGTCAGAGGTCGAAATTAGACCGTAATTCATTATTCTTTTTTAATTTTTACCTTTTGGTATGCGTACGTATGAACGGAGTAATATACATAGTATAGAGAAAGTTACGTAATGCTGCGGAAAATCGATTTCGAGATTACAACGGAAATATACGTTTTGGGGTCTCCTAATATTGAATAAGTGTTTGTTTTTTTTCTTCAAAACGTCCGTCTGTCCGTCCGTCCGTCCGTCCGTCCGTCCGTCCGTCCGTCCGTCCGTCCGTCCGTCCGTCCGTCCGTCCGTCCATCCGTCCATCCGTCCGTCCCTCTATCTGTATGTCTGTCTGTCCGTCCGTCCGTCCGCCTGTCAGCATTACAAGCGCCTAAACCATACGAAGTATTTTTTCCAAAATGTATATCCCACGGTCAATCTGGTCCCACTCGAGGCGCCACAATTTTCAAAAACCTTCATTAAATTTGAGGGTTTTTCATAAAAAACTTTACATGATGCACCAGAGGCGTTTTCAAAATTTTCTCAAAAACGGTTCCAAATGTTTTCGCTAAATTTCTTGAAAGAATGGAGTAAAATAAGTTTATGATGATGACACATGTCCGATTTTTACGATTAACTTTGAATTTTAAAAATTGCAAAAGTGACATTTTTTCCGGCGTCTTCCTACAACTACACAATTAAAGATAAATATTTTTCCTAAAGATAAAAGTTGTTGTCCATAATTATTTATTTCATAAAGGTCATGTAAATTTCTTTGAACTTTTAATAGTTTTCGCGCAACATAGGGAGCAATATGTGCAATTTTAAAAATAACATAAACAAGATTTTCTCAAAAACAGCAACAATCGTTTCTTTAAACTTTTCGTATGAATAGTACTAATTTCACTGTTTAAGATGGCCCAAAAAATACTCGAAATTTTGGTGTATTTTTTGTTTGTTTTTTTAATTACACAAATGTAATTTTTTTAAATATCTCTAATGCCTTTAATACGCACATTTCCAGCCATTTGAACACATTTTTGCATTTGTGCGTAGAAGCACTTCAAATGACTTCCAGTAAGTTTTTTTCCAAAACTCAATTGTTTTCTGTGAAGAAAAACTTCAAAATTGGCATTTATAGTAACGCTGAAACGCTAGTTTCGTAAAAATGGCTCCAAATTTTTCAACGCAAATTACCATATAGGACAATTTTTTACTCTTCTATTATATTCTTAAAGTAATTTTTCGTTTCTGCCATTAAGAAACCGAAAAATTGAGCAAAAAATTGAGTTTGGGCGGCGATAGATGGCAGCTGGCAAGAGGACGGAGCACAACCGCAAAGTTTGATGCAGCCAAAAAAATTAGGAAACTAGTACGAGAAAGTCTGAGCCATTCTGTAGCACCACTAGTTAATATTACTGACGTCTTTCGTCAAAGAGTATACTTGTATAATTATTGCATATAATTTGCGACACCCTGCGATAAAAACATGTACTAATGACCTTAAAGGTTGACGTGCCCGGAAACACCAATCAATCAATCGCCCCATCTGACGCATTCATTGGAACTTCTCCCGAAGGCCCTGACCCCTGCACTTTCGTTACTCGCTCTCTCCTCTCCTTACATTTAGTATGATATGTATAAATTAATTTTATATGAATAAATAACATATTCAAATATGATTTTCTGACCGGGAGGTCCCAGGTTCGAGTCCCGACGGTGGCAGGATTTGCGACACTGACTTGTCAGCTAGGTCGAATTCGGTCGCTATCTGAAGGAAAATTCTAGCGGCCAGCTGCTCTCATCGGTAGTTTTCCGTGGTTTCTCCGCTCAACACCAGGCGAATGCCGTAGTAGTACCTTAACAACTGGGCCACGGACGGCGCGCGATCTTTCCGATTCCTTCCTCTTTCTTGTCCTATCCTCACCCCTTGCACACATTTACACTAACATGCACTGCACATGCTGGAAGACTGGCAGGGAACTTAGTGCTTGTCCTGGCTGAGGCGGTGCCTTGCTGGTGGGAGATATCTATTTGGAGTAAATCTCGCTAGCCGACAGTAGGTCGGCCCCGAATCTCACCATACAGCGGGGGAAAACCACCGCCATCTCCCGAGAGAAAAATATGCACTACACTTACGGTACTAATGACTATAGTAGTTGCCGCGCCCGGAATCACTAATAATCAATCAATTCCAAAACGATTAAACTACCGAGGAGAAGGGCGTGGTCTCCACCAAAGTCTTTAGTGCTAGACAACAACCACGTAACTTTCAAAACGTTCTGTACTTGATCGCACGTTTCCAATAAAAGTTCGTCACTTCAATCTCTCCCTGGAAGTGTAGCAGGTCGAAAATTCGTCTCGCGTCCTCTCTCCCTTCCCCTCCTCGCGCGGCTAGGCGATAACGTCGTTGCCCTCGAGATGGGATTCGGGCGCAGCCGGGGGCGAGGGCGCGTGGGAACACTGGGCTGATGGGGAAGAAGAGGGGGTGAAGGTGTTAGGGAAGGGGGGGAGAACGAAAGTTGGAGCGGCTCGTGGGAATTCACTCAATCGTTGCCACTTAAAAACGAGAGTATCCTGCAAATAGTTGGCAGTATCTTCGCGAGTAGGGTTGCCATATGTCCTGAAAAAGCGGGGCAGGTTCTGAATATGGACATGTGTCCTGCTGTCTCGCCAGATTTTTCTGTGTTTTTGCCAAATGTTCTGAATTTGTAATTCCACTCTGTTGTAATTCCATACAGAAAAAAACACTGCGTTTTGGGACAACATCACGGTAAGGTGAAGTGCATCACAGAAATATGCGCTACATAAGAGAACGCAAGCGGTTAATTGCTTTTTTAAGAAAACATTATTATTTTCGTCTTTTTACAGTACAATCTTTGAACAGAAAGATAGATAAAGAAAGGTGTGTTTTGAATTTAAGTGCATCCGTTTCTCTCACAATGGGTTGGTGCAAGAGAATCTGGAATACAAAGTGGAAAATTGCTCAGTAATAACAGTGCTTTAATATCGACCAAAGCCATACTTTATCTAATATTTTCTAAATACATTGAAATACTTTACAAATTGTCTTCGGAAAGTAAATAAATGACCTGACTTCAAATTTCAGGGAAATTCGTCCTATAAAAAGAGTAGTCACGTTGATATTCTTGAAAACGTGCAATATCACTTATCTTGATCTACTACTTAGTTGTTTGCTTGATATATTATTTTCTTGTTATGCATGTTACATGATATGCTATTTATTTGTATAAAAATAAACATGTTTCTTTGTGATAAATATTTTGGATGTCCTGAATTCCACTGTTGTCCTTATGACAAACCTATCCGCGAGAAAGAGCACCAGCGGTAGAAGCCGGAGGGGGGGGGCTCTTGCGCATTGTATCCCACATCAGCCAATGGGCTTCAGGCACCAGTTTGCGACACAATATAAGCAGGAATTTTAGAAGGAACCAGTTACCAAAACAATCATCACCTTGTTACAAGACATTGAAAACAATATATATATATATATATATATATATATATATATATATATATATATAATTTTTTAAATATTGCAACTTTTATTTCAATTACACCGTCATCGTGTTATTACTTTTCATTAAAAATTGTCAGTTTACGCCACTTTCAAAATGTACATCCTTACACTGATGTCCGTCTGTCTGTCTGACAGTCTGTCCGTTCGTCTGTCAATCTGTGTATACGTCTGTATATACGTCTGTGTGTTTGTCAGTCTGTCCGTCTGTGTGTTTGTCAGTCTGTCCGTCTGTCTGTCCGTCTGTCTGTCCGTCTGTCTGTCCGTCTGTCTGTCCGTCTGTCTGTCCGTCTGTCTGTCCGTCTGTCTGTCCGTCTGTCTGTCCGTCTGTCTGTCCGTCTGTCTGTCCGTCTGTCTGTCCGTCTGTCTGACCGTCTGTCTGACCGTCTGTCTGACCGTCTGTCTGACCGTCTGTCTGACCGTCTGCCTGACCGTCTGTCTGACCGTCTGTCCGACCGTCTGTCTGACCGTCTATCTGAACGTCTGTCTGACCGTCTGTCTGTCCGTCTGTCTGTCCGTCTGTCTGTCTGTCGGTCTGTCTGTCCGCCCTGTCTGTCTGTGTATCCGTATGTCTGTCCGTCTGTCTGTGTATCCGTCTGTCTGTCCGTCTGCCTGTCTGTCTGTCCGTCTGCCTGTCTGTCTGTCTGTCTGTCTGTCCGTCCGTCTGCCTGTCTGTCCGACTGCCTCTCTGCCCGTCTTTCCGACTGCCTGTCTGCCCGTCTGTCCGTCTGCCTGTCTGTCCGTCTGCCTGTCTGTCCGTCTGCCTGTCTGTCCGTCTGCCTGTCTGTCCGTCTGCCTGTCTGTCCGTCTGCCTGTCTGCCCGTCTGTCCGTCTGCCTGTCTGCCCGTCTGCCTGTCTGTCCGTCTTCCTGTCTGTCCTTCTGCCTGTCTGTCCGTCTGCCTGTCTGTCCGTCTGCCTGTCTGTCCGTCTGCCTGCCTGTCCATCTGCCTGTCTGTCCGTCTGCCTGCCTGTCCGTCTTACCGTCCGTCTGTCTGTTCGTCTGTCTACTTGTCTCTGGGTCTGTTCTGTTGTCTGTCCGTCTACCTGTCTGTCTGTCCGTCCGTCCGTCCGTCCGTCCGTCCATCCGTCCGTCCGTCCGTCCGTCCGTCCGTGAACACGACTAGTGCCTAAACGACACGTACAATCTTTTCCAAATTGAAGAAACCCGAGTCCATCTGGTTAAAAGCTTTGAAATTTTTAAAAACTTTCTTTAAAATTTGTGATTACTTTATGAAGCCCCCGGATATTTTCAAAAATGTTCTCAAAAATGGCTCCAAATTTTTTCTTTAAATTTATTGTAAGAATGGAGTAAAATACACTTATAAAGGTGCCATAGATCCGATTTTCGCGGCGTCTTCCTAACACTACACAAGATAGAGATTTTCCCTTTAAATAAAATTTGTTTTCTATAAATAGTACTTTCATTAAGGTCCTGAAGATTTTTTGAATATTTTAGTACTTTTCGTGCAATATTTGCAATTTAAAAAAATAACAAAAACAAGATTTTCTCAAAAACGGCTTCAAATGTATTTTCAATTTTTGTTAGCGGTAGTGCCAAATGTTCCCTATACGATGACATAAACGCCATATTGCTCTATTCTTTTTTTAATTACAAAAATGTAATGTTTTTATTTGTTTTTCAAAGTATTATTTACATTAGATGCCATTTCTTTACATTATTGTAGTTATGAGTACATGTGCTTTAATAACTGTCAAATAAAGTTTCGTGACATCTCCAGTTTTCTGTGAAAATGAGCTCAAAATTCCGCATTTTCAGAAACGCTTAAACGCCATTTTCTCAAAAATGGCTCCAAATTTTTTCCAGTAGATAGTGATAATTACACTGTTTAATATAACGTTAAGTTTATTTTGGTAAGTCCTTTTGTTTTTTCAAACATTTTACAATTTTTTAAAATATCTCTCATGCCGTTAATATGCACATTTCTATCGATTTGTATACATTATTGCATTTGTGAGTGAAAGTGCTATAAATGACTTCAAATGAAGCGTTTCGAAAACTCAATAGATTCTTGTGAAAAAGAGCTTCAATTTTCGCATTTATAGTAACGCTTACACGCCATTTTCTTAAAAACGGTTTCACATTTTTCAATGAATATTTCTATTTAGAATTAGGTTTTACTCTTCTTTAATATTCTCGAAGTAATATTTCGGTTGTACTATTAGGAAAGCAAAAGGTTTTAAAAAATGTCAAAAATATGTACTTGGGGTATATGTAGCTAGAGAATTGAGCAAGATCTTAAGGCTAAATGTACCGACACTAGTTCCATTTGCCGCCACCACGTGGCAGCACCAAACTAAGCAAAATTTACTAGACCGATAACGTCTGAACAAATTGTCCGATTTCCGATCTGTAAACGGCTGTGGACTCCTTTTTAAAATAGAATTCACGCTACGATGCCGTTTTTTCAAAAAATATTTCCAAAAACAATTTCAAATGATTTCACATAGTTCCGAGAAGAAATTAAAAAAAATAGTCGCTTTATGGTTTCGTCCCTTTCAATCTCAATATATTTTTCTCCACTTATCAAACTAGTGATGCTGTAACACAACCAAACGGTCTCATATCATATGTAATAGTTGTATAAAACTGTATATCTTGTTCACATATTTCCGTCTTCATACCATCAAAAAGTTATTTGAGGCACTACTCAAAATATCAATTCCGATTTGGAAACTGATTTCAAAAAGAAAATTGAACTAATTGTGTAGATACCACCAATATTCCATGTCCTAACATCTTATTTTACATACATTTTACTTCTAAGATCTTCCGTTATCATTCCACTACCAGAAAGAATGAGCCGAAATTACGCAAGAGCTCTTTTATCCTGCGACTCGATTTTTGATCACAAAACGGCGTTTGTCTCCTTGATAGACTTCACCTGATGAATCTGTTTTCCCAAGTAAAATTTTAAAACTGTTTTCGTACTTTCGGACAAAATTGAAGTGGTAAAATAGCGCGCAGGCGAGATGCATCCTGAATCCAAAACTGTAACAAACAAAATGTAATATTAAGAATCGTGACATGACCCAGCTTACTTAGTAAGTTATATTGATATAAAATGATTCTGTTATATTTGTATAAACTTGAAGATTGGAATAAGTAATTCCCGGCGCGTCATTTTGATACAAACTAAGTATATATTAATATATATATATATATATATATATATATATATATATATATATATATATATATATATTGAAACAATGCCCACAGACAAACTGCTTATAAAATTATTGGGTGTTTCGATGTAACCCGTTCCGAATTTATGTTTTAAAATGGGCGCCAGGAAAAAGTTACGTTAATATTATTGAAATTAATGCTTCAACTGTTATCTAAATAAAATCAATATCCTGCTAGCTGGGTCGATGCGTTTCGTTAGAAATAACCGCTATTACCTACTAATAGCCGATTATCCTATCTGCCATCTATACACTGAAAAAAAGGATACCATAATTGCCAACAAGATTTCAATAGTTACACAAAACCTTCGTATGCGAAACAGATACCTTATTGCTTTACTCCCTTTCCTAGCTACAACAGCATCTAGGATTGCTGACCTTGATAGACCAACCTTGATGGACCAACCGGCCTGTGATTTCTGAGAGGTTGATGTTGCTTCATAAACGGACCTGTCGGCCTTATCAAGCCTAATCATGTTGCAAAGCACTTGCTGGCCACAGCAGCCAGGTACCTTGTCAGATTAATTACGTATTGAAGAAAATATACATTGAAAAACATTCAACATCTGTTAAACACACACACACACATGTATGTGTATGTATATGTGTATATATATATATATATATATATATATATATATATATATATATATATATATATATTGAGACGAGCGAGCTCTGATATGCGCCCCAGCGAGGAAGCAGAACCCTAGGCAAAAACGCCCAAGATAAATCGCGGGTGTTTACCACTTCGAATGTGGCGCGTTGGTACGTCATCGTCTGACGTCAGCCGCGGCTGAAGTCGGACGTAACGAGTGGTCGCCAATGATTTGTCGGGGCGATAAGCGCTGGAAAATTAAATCCTGCGATTGGCCCGTTGATAGAAAAACGAGGGAACAGTCTCCGAGGGGGGAAGGGGTTCCCGGGAAACCGGACAGTCGGAGAAAGGCCGCCGGAGAGTTTGATAGAAATCGCAGAACATTCTGAGACAAACCGCCGAACAGTCTGATAGAGATCGCCGAAGGGTCGAGTATACGATCATTACGTCGCAACTACGCCGCATCGTCAAAGCGGAAGGCTGAGGCGACATTCCTGGTGCAACACAGCCAAAGAAGCAAGTTTGTTGGGAACGGAAGACGGGCGTAGAGGCACGGCCGTTCTACGGGACGACCGGAGAAAATTGTACTACTTCACGGGCGAACGGAGGCAGCATCAGGCGAGCCAAGGAGCAGCGCGGACCGGCGAGCGTACAGCGCAGCGAGCTAGGCGAGGCCGAGCTTCACCGCGGCGCGAGCAGCCGTTCGCAGCGATAAGCAGCCGAGGTCGGTCACTGCGTTGGCCGAGGTCCAGGTTACGTGTTCCCCAATCGCCGAAGCGTGAGTACCCGTGCGACATTCAGACCGCGAGGTCGTGATATTTCCAAAGGTGTGATTAAAAAGGTATAACTGGGAAGTATTCTTGCCGAACGCTTAACACGGGAATTCAGTTCGATCCAACATAATGGAACGAACAGACTGAAAGAACATTTTAGTGCCAAGATCAGTAGGTTTGCATAAACAATTAAATTGCCCGAGTATTGTAATTAGCGGGCAAGATATGATTGAGTATTTAAGGTAGGGAGGTTATTGTTTATTTGCACAAGATGGAGCGAGAACGTTAATCCAGACTTAGGATTATAATTATAATAGAAATAGGATTGCAATTTGTTTATTATAATCTAGTGTGTAAGTGTATGTGCCTCTGGAAAAAGTTTAAGAATACATGCCTAATTTTACCAGAGCCATCCAAGTGTTTCATTAGAATTCGATCCGCCCCGTATTCTATCCATTGCAAGCTACCCCTTATTTGCCTCTCACAGGCAAGACGAACGAACAACCTGACAGGCCTGGCGTCGGAGCGACAGTAGGCTGCCGCACGGCGCTGGTAACGCCCGAGCGGTGCTTCACACCCTCAGGGCTAACGACCCCTGATCAAAGACCAGGTTGCATTGTGTGCGGCGCGCCGGAGGCCAGTCCACGGAGTGTGTGTTCCGTCACAATATGTGTGTGTGTATATATATATATATATATATATATATATATATATATATATATATATATATATATATCACATTATTTCAATTACATAATAGAAGCATAGAAGCATGATGCGATAATTATGACTTTATCAAGCAAAGAAAACATATCTGTCATTCTTGCTCAAAACGGGAACGAAGTTTGAGACAAACTTTAATAATTATATTATTTTCCGTCTGCGTTGTTACACATGTAAATATAAATATCGAAAGACAGACTAATTACGTTATATATTTATCAGCTACCAGTTCCAAGGCATTCAGCGGGCTCTTGGAAGAGCATGGGGGGGGGGACAGGAAGTTGCGCGCGCGCGCCGAACGTGCTGGTCGGAACGTGACCGCAACCCAATATTATCTGTTCATCATAAGAAAAATTATAATTTAAAGAAGTACAAGTGTAGGTTCAATACATAAGGACTAATTTGAGCCATCGGTTGTTAAATTAACCTTGCATCAAAAGTACTGCAAACGAAGAAGGAGACAGTGCGAACTGCGTGTTGCTGGGCGATAAGGACCTGATAACAGCCGAGGATTGACGAAGGTCAAGCGCGTGACACGGCTTGTTGGTCCGCAGCGTCGCGCCGCCGATCGGCCTGCGAGGACATTCTATTCAGTTCATTTTGGAAGGGCTAAGAGAGTGACTGGCCCTTCAGGAAAATTTCTTCGAAGTGGCGAAAAGCGCATCGTTGTGAAAGTTTCCAATTTGTTGTTGTAGAAAAATACGTCGTTGGCAAAGCAAATCGTTGTACGTACTATGAGTTCACTGGTAAGTACTATATTGTAACTTATCATGCTGCATCAGTGTGGATTATAATCTGAAGGATATTGGTGGATATCTTTTAATAGGTGCCAGACTACAGAGTCTAAAATACCTCTTTGAAGTGAAAATCTTATTTCATTGGAAGTAAACGGGCGAATGAAGTTCTAAAGAAAATGATACCTTCATGTACACCGCCTATTTGAAATCAAACAAGAATTGTCAACCAAGATTAAAAGAGAATGGTGGAATGGAATTGCAACTTTTAGGTACGTATATACTTCTGTCATGCGTTGTAATAATAGAAAGGCATATATTAGTTTATGTGCATTTTAATTGGACATAACCTACAAATCTTGGCCATTAATCCAGCTCAAAGTTATTTTAATGTAAATTGTAAAATTCCTCCAAAAGCTTATGTCGAACAAGATAAACAATTATTTCGTTTCACATCATCGGTTTGAATCCTTTCAATTCAAATTCTAATGTTGTTAAGTGGACATAGAATTCAATTACTTCCAAACTCATTATTTACATGATTAAAAAATTTTGTTATTTGATTAGTTTTTAATACTCAATTAAGCATTGCAAATTCGTATTAAAATGTAAAGAAATAATATTTATTATGTTGCCAATTCATTGAAATAATTTTAATATAGTCTTGAAGTGTCATTAATGGCAATTAGAGATTGTAGAATTAATTGTTGTGTAGTATTCCCATATGTTATAAGTGTACTGAATTTTGATTACTGTATTTAAATTGAGACTAAAACCTATCATGTTCTGTAAATAATTGAACAAAATAATAATGCATTCCTAAAAAAAACCCCTGCTGTAAAATACTTTCTATTTTTTATTTTTCAATAATCATCACTTTAATTATATTTTCAAATACTATTGTATTAATTTTATTTTTCAGGTAGTTTTTTGGCACAGGTGATGGAAATTGGTCATTGAAACAGGTGATGGTTCATCGATACAGATATTCATGGATATTGTTAATTCTAAATGGCTATTGCATTCTATGACAAGATCATGAACATGTATTTGAAGGTGATGCCAGTATACATTTTGCTAATTTTGCAAGCATCATGGACTTTTGTGATTTCATTCGTATTTAACATTCACAAAATGTGTATACATTAATGGATCAATTTTTTTAGTGTGTATCAGTTTTGACCAGGCAAGTTATTTTAAAATTCTCATTAGGTAATATAACTTGTGTTATAATTCTGCTATAGTTTCAATGTGTACTATGTAGTAGTGCTCTCAGAATTACTACAAATGAGTATGAATAATATAAAAAATACACATTCTCACTAGAAAAGTGTCATTAACTTCAAAACGCTGTTTTTTCAGGACATTGTTTTACAACTAGAGTTCTGAATAAAGTTCATGGAGTGTGACAAATTGTAATTTTCTTTTGAAAGATTATTAATTTTTACTTTGGTTTCCAAGGAAAAAAGATTTCAAGTCTTTCATAATTTAGGGTTCTCCACTGTGTGCTGTTTCATGTAGTATGGATAACACTGCATTCTCAAATATGCAGTGATTTTGGCTATTATTCATCTTCAAAATTACTACAAAATAAATTACAAATTCAAATCTACAAAATAAAGAAAAATATCTCAGATTGTGTTAATGATTCTTGGGCAAAGAAATATCATTACTGTTGTAATAGTGTTGATCTTGATAATTTTCTGAAACATTTCCCTTGCCAAGTGAACAAAATACTTTTCTCTTGAAATAAAACAATTCAATATTACTAGACATGAGTCTCGTGCCCTTTAGAATGCTAAAACCTGGATACATATGCCAGATAAAATTTGACAAAAAATGCACTATCAAATTTTAGCTTGGTAGTTTTTGTCATTATCTTTTGAAACAGGAACACTATACAATTTTTCAAAATTTTACTCAGTCAAATTCATCCTTTTGTGAGAAATGAATCTTTTTGAACATTCTACTACCACACCAGATGTAATTGGAGCATATTTGTAAGATGAAATCTGAGCCAATGTGAGGTCAAATTCTGCATTTTCTACTCTTGAATCACAATTTGTTTTCTTTAAATTTCATAGAAGCTTTAAATCGAATTAGAATTTATTGGTTTATATAATTTTTCCTTGGCAGTCACACTTGCACGTCCAAACACTAATTTCAAAGACATTGTAATATCTTCAACATTATTTAATGACTTCAATAGAGGTAATCCTGCTGTTTTCAATTTCTGAATTGGTATTGGCAATTTTACAAAATTTAATTAAATATGTATTTTTATTTTATTTTTTTATATACATGGTTTTATAACATATTTTATTTTACTTTTTTGCATGCAAGCAGACTAAGAGTGTGCACCTTATTATTTTCCCCTCCCTTGCATTACTGTCAGTTACCAGTGATACTGAGTAGTGATCTATGTGTGTGTGAAATTAATCAATAGTATTCGGAGAATATAATCCTAAATTTTGAAGCAATCCAGAAAAGTATGCATTTAACAAAATAACTTGCCAAATTTAAAAGTCACTTCAGAACTGGTTATTAATTTGCTAAGAAAACTTATTATTTGACTCCTCCAATAAAATGAAGGCCAAGCATTTCGCCCCACGCTAAAGTGATGAGTCTTCTCCCACCTTACACAATACTAAAATTATGATTGATCCCGACCTCTCACTATATTTATTCGCTTTTATTGAGTGCACATTCTTGTCCACAATTTTTTATTGTTGCATTCAGGTGATAATAACAATAGTTATGATACTAACTTGTTGGGAGTGTAGGATTTGTAAATGCAGGCCAATGAGCTTATTCATTGTCAAATGGGCAAAGAGGTTTGTAAGCAATGAGATTGATTCAAATTGCAGACCTAGCAGGTAAATCAATGCTGGGCAATACATTTGAATTCCAGTTTTTAAATTAATTTAACTAATTTCATTTGATTTTTATTTTTAAAAGTATGTTCGTACATTTAGATTACAGAAATTGAAATAACAGAAGTAAAAAATATAAATATGATTTATGTTGGTGATTTCTTCCATATACTTTTTTGATTTTAACAGTATGTAAACTATTTATGAATTCATTGTTATTGTAAACTAAGTGTTAATTTTATGTAGATGAATTTTGTGCTAGTGAATGCAAGAACCCTAAGTTTAATGAAGGGACTAATAGAATTGAACCTTTAGTAACCAAAATTAATATAAACATAAAACAAAAATTTTAAATTTGTAAAATGAAAGGTTAAAAGAAATAAACAACAAATACATTAGAAAATAATTTTCAACTGCATATTTAGCCATAATTTAAATAAATCTTGGCGTTTTTATAAAATAAATGTGAATTAAATTTGTTTTTGGGAGATCAGTAATAAAAGTTGCTATTTAAATGTACTTGTGAAACAATTTTAAAATAGTTTTGAAACAGTTATAAAACGTTTTTAAAATAATTTTGAAACAGTTATTAAATATTTTTGAAATAAATTCTGATGACTGTAAACATGTTCTTAGTCTCCTTGTGTATTTAATCCACCTGATCACATAAATGATTAAGTGGTACATCAATGTTTCATTATCATTTGTTAGCTATTAAGTTTATGCCAATATATTTCATTCTATTGTGAGTTACGTTATATTTTACACATTTTACTTTACTAAATAAATATTTTAATGTTAAATTCTAATATTTTATTTTTAGGTACATGCTGTTTCAGAATATTCATTATATATATATATATATATATATATATATATATATATATAGTATATAAACTTTCATTCAAAAACAATGCAGGCATATTGATGTATGTATATCTACCGTAATAACAGTCAGACTGCAGAATTTAAAGCCTTTTGAGGCTTATTGTAAAATTTAATTATCACTAAATGCGTAATTTTTATGCAATTATTTTTACGGTGCTTGGTTGTGTAGGTAAATATACAGATCTGCTTTTGGATCAAAAATAAATAATGAATATTCTATTAATAGCAAGTACCACGTATAACCCATCCTATACCCGTCAACGATCAGTAATTGTAACACCAATAAGAAATGCATAAATAAGGCAACACGTACGGCTGGCCCTTCAACCAGTATAGCTGTGCAAGCCGACACGGAAGGCCGGCTCCTTCTATCAGTTTCGCCCGGATGCGTCATGACGGTAGGCTGGATCCTCCAACCTGTGTTGCTCGCTTATGCCGAGAAGATAGCCAACTCTTCCAACAAGGTTGCTTGGGCTCGGCAGCTTCTACCCGTGCACTCTGACAAGGTGAATTCAGAGGAGTGCAACAAGGGACTCTTCATGATGCAACTTTTCGTTCCAACTATCTCCGTCACGGAACAGCAACAGTGCACCTGGTTGGGCCTATATTATCATGCATTCCCTTGATACAGTATAATGGATCAGGTATACTGCAACTGTTCTTTTCTCTCCGTGTAGAGATTTTGTTT
>BLKR01016086.1:0-37376 GCA_011170035.1 Teleogryllus occipitalis
CTTTCGTCTTCTTCGTCTTCGTCTTCTTCGTCTTCGTCTTCTTCGTCTTCGTCTTCTTCGTCTTCGTCTTCTTCGTCTTCTTCGTCTTCGTCTTCTTCGTCTTCTTCGTCTTCGTCTTCTTCGTCTTCTTCGTCTTCTTCGTCTTCGTCTTCTTCGTCTTCGTCGTCTTCGTCGTCTTCGTCGTCTTCGTCTTCTTCGTCTTCTTCGTCTTCGTCTTCGTCGTCTTCGTCTTCGTCGTCTTCGTCTTCGTCGTCTTCGTCGTCTTCGTCTTCGTCGTCTTCGTCTTCGTCTTCGTCGTCTTCATCTTCTTCGTCTTCGTCTTCGTCGTCTTCGTCGTCTTCGTCTTCTTCGTCTTCTTCGTCTTCTTCGTCTTCGTCTTCTTCGTCTTCGTCTTCTTCGTCTTCGTCGTCTTCGTCTTCTTCTCTATCTTCAAATTATTATTATTTTATTATTATTATTATTATCACTATCACATTTTAACTTGTTTCCACTACACGTTCCAACTGTCATAATCAGCACTGGATCAACCATCAATGTTTAGAAACTTCCTCACGATGTTACATGTGTCTAGTATGACAATCTTATGCATCTGGATGTATAACCCGTTCTTCAGTTGCAGTTCAGCCAGGGATTCATGCAGGAACTTAGTAATTTCACCAGTGGCGCCTAGAGTTATTGGTACAATCATCACCATTTCCATCTCGCTCACATTTCCTTTATCTCTTTGCCAGAGGTTGATATTTTAGAATTCTTTCACTCCTTTTCTTTGGGATGTTGTGAACTAGCAGGACCGTGACATCAATCAGATACACCTTTTTTTCTTGTCATGCCATACAATGTCCGGTTTATTAGATGATACAGACCTATCTGTTATGATGGACCTGTTCCAGTACATTTTGTGATTATTCGTGTCAATGACTGGTTCGGGTGTATACTTATAGTAGGGTGTTAGGTTACCCGTCAAAAGGTTATTATTGTGGCATAGTTGCTGATAAACCACTTTACAAACGTCGTCATGTCGTTTTGTATATTCTGAGGATGCTAGAGAGCTGCATCCACTGATAATGTGGTCTATATTTTCTCTATGTTCTCCATATAGCCGACATTTGTCATCACAAACGTTAGTGTCTTTCAGGATAAATTTACGGTAGTTTTTAGTTGATACTACTTGCTACCATGAAACCCTCTGTTTCAGCAAAACGTTCTCCCAAGCACATCCATTTAATTGACGACTTACGGTCCATCAGTTCTCCCTCTATCTGGTATGGGTAGCGTCCATGAAGTTTCTTCTCTTTCCAGTTGCTGATTTTCATTTCATTGGTCTGTATTTGCTTTTGTAGATTCATTTTTCATCAGATAAATTCAATGGTGTGATTTTCCGGTCAATGAATGTTAAAATCCGATGTATCTTGCTTCCATTATCTTTTTCGTGGAAGTACTGACGCAGTTGTTGGTGATGGAGATTCACAATATCTATGACACCTCTTCCTCCTAAAGACCTAGGTATGTGGAATCTCTCAACTGCACTTTTAGGGTGGTGACATCTAAATCTGGTACAAAGTACTCTGCAATTTCTATTAAATGCATCTAGTTCGGTTTGTGTCCATCTGACAATACCAAATCTGTAGGTCAGCACTGGAATTACATAGGTATTTATAACCTTAATTTTCCTGCCAGCACAGAGTTTTGTTTTCATTAGTTATTATTATTATTATTATTATTATTATTATTATTATTATCATCATCATCATATACGTCTCCTACATTATTTCAGTAGTATAGATACCTTTTTCGGCTCTCACACGCATCCAATCTTTATTATTGAGGTCTCTAAATAAAGAAAATTTCACGAAGATGTGACAAATCGCACCTTGACTTTAAAAATATGAAGATTTTTTTTGTGTGAAAAAGCATCTAAATATTCACGTGAAATGCAACCCGCAACGCTCTTGCAAAATTTATTGTTTAATAACTCCTAAACGAAACGTTCTATGGCCTTAAAACCTTTAAATTTGAGGCCTAAGGCCTTGAAGAAACGTTTCTTACTCTATTATCTACAGAATCAGATCATTAGGAACATTCTATTACCTTTTTGTCGATTCGGTAGTTCTCGATGCTACAACAGCACACTTATCATAGAGTGGCGCAGCTCGGTGTTAAATGCCCTTTGACAATGTGATCAGCGAATCTCGCGTTCCCTGCGGCGGCAAAGAAACACTAAACCGATCACATTCCATATTCGATTCGACGGAGTGATATTCGCTCGCTCTGGGGCAGCGGTACACCGTCATCTGAAACTGGCGGGTGCCGTCCAACACCTTCATTGGTCCTGCGTTGCTGGTTTGCAATTCACCAGACCAAAGCTTTGTCGACCCACTTGTCACCCCGTCGACTGAACAGCGCACCTCTCTCGGACCCTTCCTTTGGCCCCTCTTCGCGGCGGCCGTACCCTTATACAGAGAAGCCCCCGGTCCAGACTCAGAACATAACTTAGACCTTTGCCCACATAATTTCCTTGAGATTCCAAAACAAACCCGAACTGTGAATACACCCAATTAGACAGAACTGTAAATAATAGTAAATGATAGACAGTGGCGAAGCTAGAGTCAAGCAGTTGGATATTCTAAAACCTAACCTCACACTTTTTTGTAAATCAGCTCCATTCATAGGTCTTCTCGTTCAGCAAACGCATCGATAACATGTTCCTTAAAGCTGTCATCTCTGGGAAGTTAATATATCAGAGAATTCTCGATAGCCAGGGTACTCAAATTACTGAACCTGATATTTCCTCTGGAATGCCTTCACTCTCTTTAATGTAATGATATTCCTTTAATAATTTCCCATAATGCTTTGGATGCATGGAAAGTGAGACAATTGTGTCATCCGAACCTTCTCTTCATATTTCTTTTTTAGACCGTTGTCCAAGAAATACTTCAGCAACAAATTTGCAGCCATGTATTTTTCATTATCAATGTGTACATTTGTCAGTTCATTTCGAAGCTGCTCACTGTCAAAGAATGGATATGGTTTTATTAGGAAAGATAACTTTTCTGAAGGAAAAGACGCTTTGTGAGTAGAAAACCGCTTTTCGTCATGACATTCATTAAAATGAAATTTTTCCAAATATTTAAACCGGTTTTCCATTTGAGTCAGTTCTGTATCAATACTTTTAAAGGGAACAATTTTGTTTTTCAAATAATTATCGCACTGGATGGTCATTCATGGTCGTGTCTGTTTTGATGCAGTTTCAATAGTCTCTTCATATCTAATACGGAATATTACCACGTATCTCTATTTCTATCTCTTCGGCATATTTCTTGCCTCCTGATGCTCGCATTGTTGAGCGAAAACTGCATTTCGATATTATGAACCGTTTAGAAGTTATGAGAGTAGCCCAGAGTTGAGGGACATTATCTGTAAACCTAAATCAGTATTTTCATTAATTGTTTCATAACGAAAACACGAACAACAAATATCACAGAAACAATTCACTATAGTTTCCCATAATGTCAGAGCGATGAGGCGAATTTGGTGGCGGCGCGTGGACGTGCAGTGCGGTACACGTCGGCTCTTGCTGGGAGCCTACGCTCCCTTCGCAGTGGGTACGAAAGAGAAGGGAATAACGCGCCTCCAGCGCGCGCCCTCTTGTACGCATGCGCGGCAAGCCAGCAGGTGTCTATTCTCAGTTAGACCCCCGCTCTGCTCCCGCGTAAGTGGGAAGACGAGCCGAAAACATTTAATTTTCTTTAACGTTTTAGTAAAAGACTATTGAAAAAAGTGCACACATTAAGACAGATTTTGTTGAAAAATAATTCTAAGGTTCCCAGATTATCCTACAGCTTCGCCACTGATGATAGGAATCCTAATATACTTAATACATTTGCTTTTAAATTCTCGTTATGTTACTTTCATAATAATTGTAAATACTAGATTAGGAATATGTAAATGTAAATGCGCCGAAAGACCAGTCTGCATTAAATGTAAATGTGCCTTCTGGCTAGCCTTGAAAATAAAGTATTTCAAATCACATCTAATTTTAATTTTTTTTAGTTTTGTAAATAGTAAGTTAGCATACTTTCTATAACGACCACACTTTCAACAATCTTGATGTAGTCCCTGTAGAATCGCATAGCAATAAAAATTGTAAAGTAGACTATCTAGGCGCATAATCCCGCCGTCCATTTAGTGAGATAAACCACCAAAATACTATAATTAGTTCCTTAGAATAACAAAGCCAATCAACCCTAAAAGCGATGTCAAGGGGGTGGGAGGATAGGGGCGACGCCCGAGTGCCTCCGACATCCAGCACGACTGCCACTAGCATGCCACATGTATAAAAGTTTGATAAATAAATAAAAAATAGAAATTATACATTCGATACTACATTTTTAATACAGCTTCGTTCTGTTAAATATGACCAAAAACAAAATGTTTATATATTTTAATTTCCTCTCGAATGTACTACCTAAATATACAATTGGTGAGTTACAATTTTCAACTATTTTTAAGAAAATGAATTACTTAAATCTAATTAATGTGTTAATTCAAATTTAATAATGTCTTGAGGAATAACTATTTCTTTACTTTTAATGAAAATATCTAGAAATTGCTAATCGAAAGTAAAAAATTACACAAATTAAAAACGAGATTTTGAATGCATGCAAAAAGGGTTATTGAGAGATGAAAATTTGTACCTAGACGGGCAAATAGAAACCAGGGTGATCCTGATTGTTTATATTTTATTTTACAGTACTACAAATTATTTTCAAAACTACTTCTAAACTATTTTCTATTTTTTTCTTACTAATAAAATATGAACATCTCAAATGCTGAAATTTTTGTTGTTTTCTCCTTGCTGAAGTAATTTTCTGTTGGTGAACTTCACCAAATAGTAAATTCTTACTATCATCAAAGTGTCCATAATTATCTTTTTCACTTCACAAGTACCACTCAAAAAATTGATTTCTGGGTGTTTGTGTAATTGCTGAGTAGCAATATTTTGATCCTCAATTAATTTTCCAAATTCTGTCATTAAAATTGCTTCGCACTTTGACATTTATTAAAACTAACAGAACAAACGTAAGTTTGAAGTTATTCTGATCATTTTCAGAGCAATAAACTTTTTTGTCATGTCGTCCAGGCTCCCAACCAACAAGTATTTATATTTTTAACAAAGATGCAACTCCGTAACTTTCATTCAAAACCAAAACACACTGCTTGGCATTCGTTTCTATTAAATCCATATTTAATCCCCCCACACTTATTTCTGCTAGAACTAGAGGTGAAGCAATTTTTTCCACTAAATGTTTGCTGATATTTTGTTTTGAGGAGTTCTGGACCTAATATAATAAATATTAAGAAACAATTCCAATTATTTTTTAAATGCTTAAGCGGTTCTTAAAAATACAACTTCACAAACAATTCAGTGTACTTCAGCGAACGTCCTCCGGAAAGCAAAACAGCGTTGACTTTACGGGTATGGGCATTAATTCCAGACGGCGCGCCGTTGACTTCAGCTATCCGTAGTTTTACGTTATGTCCACCAGTATCGGTAGCTGTATTTGCTCGCATCCCTAGATATCTCGTACGGGTACACTAGTTGTTGTTGTTGTTATTGTTATTATTATTATTATTATTATTATTATTATTATTATTATTATTATTATTATTATTATTAACTTCAGTTTATCGGAAAATAAAATGACCATCGAAGATAGATTAAGGAGTGAAACGTGAAATGATTAGCACATTCTCTTAGTAATTCATGTAGCTGAATCACTGATGTTTTATTTAGACAATAATGTAAACATTTTTTCTTTATATTTTTACTGTTTTCGAAATTCCGTTCCGTTAAAACATGATAAAACGGAATATGCGGAAGAAGCTATTCCTTTTGTGCAAAGCTTAATAATGATTTACCCGTCTTTGAGCGTCCAAAGGTATTTCGTTTTCTACAATCCGGAAATTACTTTGGTGATGACTGTGCTGTTTTCAATTGCATCGAAGGGGAAATGGCCGTGGTTACTTATTGTGCCCAGAAGAAGAAATCACGAGTTGCAATTTTAAGTTTCGATTTTAAAATGTTTAAGAAGGAAAAGGTGATCGAAAAAATCTTATTGAAAAATCGTTAAATTTATTTTAGCAACAACGCATAGTTGTTAATTGATTCACATACACTTTCCGAAAAAAATGTGTTTCTGAATATTGATAGAGTAAAATCGACTTCGCAGTTAGCACAAATGTATGCAGATAAGACAAGTAAGCACATATCATTGCTGCACCCGAAGCGTGAGATCATATTTTCGATTACAGTGGAACTGATTGCATTCAATCAAAAATTGCGTGAAAACGTCTAGTCTCCACTGTTAAAAAATTCATTCGTTCTGAAATTTTTTTTAACTTGAAGTAAAAAATATGCGTATCTATTTATTAATTCTATTGAGTGCGAATAGAGTCATTATTACATGACGTAAATGATAAAATTAATGTTACCAATATTGATTATCTTCGGTATCTAATCTTCGTGATGTATACTTGAAAACAAAAACAGTTGCACCCAGAAGATGTGATTCTGTCGTCTGATTTATTCCCCAATGAGATGCAATGGAACGCCTTATCAGCATCACTTCCTTAGCGTACACCATTTCGGGACTTCGTGCAAGAAAAAACAAGTCATGGATCTTGGCTATTTGCGCTATAGGCGAAGTAACACTCCGTCTTGAGTGAAACTTATTATTAATGTTTACTTATTGATATTTTATCACTTCCTTCGACTCAAAATTAATTTTATTTCGTTAATCTCTTATGAGTGCAGTTACTTTTACTTTTTTACTTCATTACTTCACTACAGTGATTCATCAAACAAAAATGTATATCAATTTTGTTTTGTATTTTGTATTTTTAATTTCTCATGCTTATTTAGAGTATGCATGCCCAGCAAGAAAAGCATAACGAGTCTTACTCGTAGGCGGACGGTTAAAATGAATGTTCCTCAAGGAATCGATTCTTATTCACCAACAAGTACTTATTCTGAACTGAATGCGTAATGTGTGAGCGTTCATTCATGTAAGGGAGATTTCCCGCTCATTTACCTGTTCCCCATTTGGACTTCCCCTGGATGTTCTTTTGCGGTACTCACTTCTATTACTGAAAGCCGTAATAATGATGTCGCTGAATATGGAATACATCATTCGTATCAGTTATCATTCGTATTCGAATCACTCGTACGAAGATGTAGTACATCAGAAACGTGCACAATTCAATGGAAGTTTACAATTATGAACGATCTTGAAAGCAGACTAGTCAAATTGGTGTCTTTTTGTACAAAAATATCGAGTGTGTGACCACGTTCATGAATATCGCATGTGAAATTTGTCCATTGTGAGCAATTATGCATCGCCTAAATCTGTGGGATAGAGACCCAAAAAAGTGAGTGTTTATTATTCAAGTACAGTATTCCAACCGAACCTTTCGTCCATAATGATTCATCAACCATCCCTCGTCATCACCATATCATCTTCTATTATGTAAATGTGAAACCGCATGTGTTACTAAAAAATAGAGCCCCTGGAGTAATAGCTCCCCAATTTGGCACAAATATTTTGAGGGATCGAGAATCAAACGTAGCGATTGCGAAAGCGCTGCGATTCAAAATGTTGACCCAAAATGTGCTTGGTTTACAAAACATACAAAATTGCTAAATTGCTTTGGAGAATATCCAGCCTCAATTCATTACCTTCCCTGTGTTAAAATCAATATATCAAACAAGTGAAATGAGAGCAGAGAAACATAATTGCCTACGTGTTATTTAATTGAGTAATATGAACTATTTATCTTTGTAGAATTATAACCTTTGCCAGTTCCACAATTGCATCTAGTTTTAAATATATATATATATATATATAATGGGAAAAATGAATCAAGAGAATGTCAATATTTATGCTGATGTTAAAACTGTGATTGGGTGATATTTGTAGGGAAGTTTGCTTTATTGTATTGGTCAGGCATATAACTCCACTAAAAGCATATACGTTGGTAAAAGTATTTCAGTTTTCTTTTATTTATTATTTTATTAGTTACAGATTTATTACTTTAGAAATTGCGCGAAGTAAACCGACGATTTGGGGTTAGGGACGAGGCAATACAAGCCAAGGTCGAGTGGGACGGGGATGTAGGATTAGAATAGATGGAAGCGGGTGTTCAGGGCGGGAAGTGGTAGAATTCTTGTCTATACTTGGGTTTTTCTAACATGGCAGTTGACGTAAATCAGCTGTTATGTTGTCGTCCAATCGAGAGCTAAAACGTCGAAACGGTGATGTCACTGTGGTGACGTTTAAACTCCCTATTGGGCGAAATCGTTAACAGCTGATATACGTCAACTATTGATTCTAGTCAGTTGATGTACGTGAAAAGGAACGCCAGAGCAACGCGCGGTAGTTCTATATCAAGAGTACATTAAAGTTTTATAAATGATTAAAATATATCATCAATAAAAATTGTTAATTTGATTATACATAACGTTCTTTCACAAAAATGCTAAGAAAGATCAGAAATTTTTGTTAGATTATATCATCTTTACGCAAAACTGAAGGGAGATGTGTGAATGGAAACATTGTAGGGTTCTGAATACGCTCGTTAATCATTTGTTTTCATTTTCTGAACGACCAGAGTGAAAAAAAAACTCTTAAGCAAAGCATATGAAATGAAAATGCAACATCATCGACCATCAGCTCTCTAGAATTGAATATTTAGGTACCTGAATCGTGGAAAAGTTTTGAAAATTAAGTATATAATTACCTGACCAAATCTCTGACATAAATTATTAGTATATAAGTAGTTTAAAGTTTAATGAAAAAATAATAACCATTTCTTTGACTAAAGAAAGATAAATATAGATGATGCATAAATGTTATCGATGCGAATGTAGGTCCCAGAAAGTCAGATTCACAATGTAGTTAGTAAGTCACATATGTGTACTAGCAATGCCATGTAATCAGACCAGTAAAGAAGAGGACAGTATATATATTTATTTTAGTACGGCAATCAACCTGCACAAATAGTAACGTTACAGAAACCTTAAAAATATTTGCTATGATAATTATCACAATTCTTAATTGAATTTTCGCTGAATAACGAGACTTTGTATTACCATAATCTACACTTAGTGAGACGGCAACAAAACTCACTTCCCTTTCATTTCTTCAAGGGTGGCATGGATCTCAGATGACTACTCAGCGGATTGTACTCTGCAAAATACTTCAATGCTTTCCGACATTACTGCTCTCAGCTAGAGGAAGAGTCATTCCTAAATTATTTGCTTCAAAGGGGTAATCTGGGAACAGTGAAATTCAACTGGTATATTACATTGGACTGTCTCGCCGTTCTTCTTAAAAGGTCCCATTTTTAAAGCCTCATTTTTAATTATTTTTAGGAATAACTACCTCGTACAGCAAGTTATAATGGTTTAGTTTAAATACCCTGGTGCATACTGCATCAGGTTAAGGCAAATGTTTTGCAACAAAGGTCGTCCTCACAGATCCGATGCCTTGTCGTCTCATTCATCTGAAAGACTTACCAACTCTTTAAGGGAATTTATGGGTCTTCGAAAGTGAGCCTTTTGAGAAATATTTGAAACATTCGGTGATCATGCAATCTTCTCTTTGTTATGAATTTTCCTCATAGGTGCACCTCTACTCGAACTTCACCAAGATCACCTACCGCTCGAAATAGATTTTTTCGTTCAGTCTCGATCAAGTTTTTCGTCGAGTTGTCTGGATCAATTTGATAAATGTTAAGATTGCCACTTGTTTCACTACCGGGCGAAAACTTTCCTTCAGTATTCGCACGATTTGTTGAACTCTCCTTTTGCTAGTTGTAATATTGCTATTGGTGATTTCTACTTTGTTAGCGATACAATAAAATAAAATCTGTAGTTTTTTTATATTACTATGATGCCCCACGTTCCATAGCGTGACGCCCCCTAGTCATAACCAGGTTTTGGTAAAGTTAGGTTAGTGGCAAAAGAGTGGGATAGGGAATCTGGAGGTCAAGAAAACGTGCGCAGACGCTACTGCTCTTAGTACGTCACGTGCATTTTTTACCGTTCCTTCGACGAAATAAGTCGAGACAGCTAATACCTAGTTAACGAGGAATTAAGAAACCTGTGTCGATAGCTATCCGGCTCGTAGTACGCTTACGATTGCCGTTCGTTGATTGTATTCCATGGTGACAATTTCTAAGAATTCTCCTATTTTTATGTTACGAGTGCTTGGGTGTGACTGGAACTTCTCGCCTATGTGTATCCTCGTGACAACTGAATATTAATGTTTCCGACGCATCCTATATATATATATATATATATATATATATATATATATATATATATATATGTTCGTAATATCATAAGTTAAACTCATCCATAAAATGAAAGGAGATTTAACACTTTTTTTTCCTCGTTCGCATATATATAGCCTCAACCTTTTACAACCATTGCAAAAAAATTGACTAACCCGCACAGGCTGCAACGCAAACTCATTCTTTTACGTTTGCGCCACGCAGTAATAACATGATCAAAATGCCTTCCATTCTTCTCTGTTCGTGCTCGCTAGTCCGTTTCCCCTGGCGTGTGTTGAAGGCGACCGTGGGAATTGCGGGCGCGCCGATCGAAGAGAATCGGAGTGGAAGCAATCCAGACGACGCAGTCGGAGTGTCTTGGAAGTGGATTCGCGAAAAAGCCCGTCAGACCGGCCTGCGGCTCTGGATTCCGACCGCAGCGGGGACCTTCGCAACCCGAGTCGCCGAGTCGCCGTGCGGGGCTGCTCCTGGCGACGTCCACGCACGCAGCGCGCGCCGCGGCCTTGCGCGTCGCAGGCGGGCGGCGTACGGTTTCATCTGTGAATGGCGACACACTGACTTACATGCGGGCGCGCCGCTTGCCTCCCGGCCACGGCGCCCGCGCACTTCAGACACTTTACTGCGAATTTTATGACGTGCTATTTGGCCCACTGTTGGAGAAAATTTCCATTATTATTCATAAGTGCGCGTAATTTTTCCATCGATCCTCTGAAAGATACTTTCGCATTTTCAGGAAACAATTGGTAATATTAATCACATTATGTTGAGTGTAAGCACTCAAAGGATGTCCCCCGAAAAGAGAATCAGAAAACCAATTTGAGAAACCTCATAGAATAGGCACTTTTCTTATTGGTGTTGGCAGTTGACGAATTTACTGAGAATTTTATGACGTTTAGTTTGGCCCACTGTTGGGAAATGGAGAAAACTTCAATTTTTAAATATAAATGCGCGTAATTTTTCTGTCATTCCTGTGTTCGGTACTTTCATGCATTTCCATGAAATAACTGGAAATATTAATAATATTCTTTTCAATGTATGCACTCAAATGAGGTCCTCCCAAAACAAATTCAGAATACAAGCTTTACAAACCTGATAGAATGACTACTATGTCTATTCATCAAGTGTGTAGCAAAATAAAGAAAATGTGATGAAATGCGGGTATTAATTTACCGCTCCGACCCCCCTTATTACCTCCCCCGGTTTGAAAATCTGCTTGAAAATCTCCATTTTCTTTCTAGACCCCACTTTCTAAAGTAATCGGGCAAAAATTTGGCAGCAACCGCTCCAGTACAGTAGTTCATAGGTTTTTGTGGAACTCATGCAAACGCGCGCACGCACACACACACATACACACACACGTGTGTGTGTTTTCCTTCGAAGCAGAAAAAAATCTTTTTTTTCTCCGTTGTGCTAGGAGTAGGGTCACAAAGAAAAATAATAGCAACCATTTTCACTTTAAAAAAGTATTTCTTCTTGTTCGATAATACAGACTTTCAAGGGTTTTAAAAATACCTAAGATTAGTATATGACATTTTTGGATTGGCCATCTATAAGATAAGTGAGGTTTGAACTCTGAGATAATTACTGATTAAATTTGATTCTTAATTAAGATGAAATAACATGCTTATGTTAAGGAGATGAGGATGTAGTGGTGTACGGGGGTTTAAATCAATTTTTGGGAAATTTTGACTTTATGCGTGGGTGGGCTGCACTTTCCCAAGTTAAAAATGATGGTGCTTGGTGATGTATGCAGATCTTTGTAAAAATTATTAGCTAAGTTGGCTATTCTTTCTTCTAGTTTTGTAATTTTTAATTCTCGATGAATTTGTTCATTTGGAATGCACCAGGAGTTATTTAGAATATTTCTTAAAAATATATTTTTGGATTACTTTAATTTTGTTACTATTGCTAGGTGCTGCACCTCCGCAGATTGGGCATCCATAGATTGTGGTAGAAAGGATAATTGATTTGAATAGTAGCAGTCAGCATTCGATTTTCAATGTAGAGCGCTGATTTAGTAAGGGAAATAATTTTGAAATTTTTGCTCTTGCTTTATTTGCTAGTGCATTGATGTGCGGTTTCCATTTTATCAAATAAAATGCCAAGGTATTTTATTGGTGTAATGGCCCATGGTATTTTCGTTCCTATTATTGATAGCTCAGGTGGATTTCGTAGTCTATATAAGGTGAAGATTTTTGCCTCACTTTTATTTGGGTTAATTTTCTGTGAGCAGTTTATGTGCTCATCAAGATGACTTTGGATGTAATCTTTCGCTACTAAGATATCAGAATTTGTAGAAAATAGGCGTGTCATCTGCCTATAATGCAATGTTTGAATCTGCGTGAATTGAAACATTCACATTTCGGCCTAATAAAAACAAAATGGTGGCTCGTTTTAATGTAATATTCAAAATATATATATTTAAAAAAATAAGATATTCTGCCATGGCTTCGTTTAGAGCTTCTACTGAACCGATTGTAGTATTTTTTCCTTTAAATGAAAGAATGTGATCTCTAGATGTGTTATCTGAGTGTGTTTATTCACCAATATTTACGGTATAAATTAATTAATTAAATTATTCTTTAATAGTACGTTTATTAATAGTCAACTGTTTTCGTCCAATGAGTGGCTGTTTCAAAATCGATATATGAGTCGATAGATGTGAGTCCAAGCTGTTTCATGGTGGCTCTGCTTGATGTTTTCTTTTGATGATTGAGATTTGTTTACAATTCATCAAAGTTTTGTTTCATTGTAATAATTGCATTGCGGTATTAACAGGTTGCATGTACCTTAGAAATAATATCCGTCAGCATAATAGTGCTCTTTCTTTTGTGTCATTTGCATTTGGTGCCGATATTGCATTGCTACCTGGTCATAGGCCATACGTGTTTAACATTTTGGGAATTCCACATCACAGAATATCTTCGTTATACCCTGAAGATCCAAACAATGCAACATATTGTGAACATTAGTCTGGGCACAGTATTTTACATTTATCTCAGATCTCACCGTCAAATTTTGACGGGTTCTCATTAGTATAGCATTAAACATCCAGGCTCTCGCTTTACTCCCGTAATGGTTTACAATATTTACGCTTTCTTTAGACGCTTGCTGAGCAAATTTCATTCTCATTCCTCAAATACTAGGATAGATGCATAAGAGGCAATGTCTGCAGAATATTGTTTACATGTTACATGACTACAAGCAACTCAAAAACTACCGTTCATTCCCGTAGTGATGAAAACGCTGTTATGTGAGAATGAAAGAGGTAGAAGGACACTTGGTTCTTGGTGACATGAAAATAAAGAAAGCATCAGAAATCACTGTGCATATTTGAGCAGACAGACAAAAACTCTTCACCATTTTTTATTCTTAAAGGTTTACTCCAAAGTAGATGTATACATTTTTATTGAGCAGCATCAATTAGTTTGTTAACCGTATTGTGTCAACTTTGATACTTCTGATATTTGCTTT
The DNA here is from genome assembly GCA_011170035.1 of Teleogryllus occipitalis. NCBI lineage: Eukaryota > Metazoa > Arthropoda > Insecta > Orthoptera > Gryllidae > Teleogryllus > Teleogryllus occipitalis. The sequence goes on from BLKR01016086.1 coordinate 13,828, forward strand.
TGCCTCCGTACCATAAAAGATAAACTTCAAAATTCGTATAAAATTCTTCTATACTCTTTTTCAATGAGAGCAATATCATTAAATAAATGAAGTTTGCAAATTAATCTACTGCTATAATAGTTTCAGTTGCAAAAAAAATTCTGCTGAAAGTTAGCAATAACTTCATAAAATTCCGATGATTCATAAAAAAACTAGTGGGAGGGCGCGGCATACCCACACTTTGCCTTCTGTTAGTGTTTATTACTCAATAATTACTCAGATTCTTTTCAAAAATGTGTGTAACATGATTTCAAAGTATAGTTGAATAAAGTTATGCAGAGAACATCCAAGTCACATGAATAAATATGGTTCAAAATGGTTTCAAAAAGTGGAGCGTACCTTAAAAGTTCGAGAAGAAAGGATACACACCGAAAATTAGATACGTGCAGGATATGGCTGTATAAAACTGGGAGAAGTTCTACGTATGCACTACAAGAAAAATAAGAAACCTCCAAAACATTGTTTCATGTCATTCAGTATTAAGTGCCGGATACTAATGAAATAAGGCAGGTTTATACATCCTAGAACAATATAATCACTAGACATCGGATGTTTATGCACTAAAAAATCGTCTTTTAGGTGCCTAAAAAGGCACTGAAAAAGTCAAGAATAAGGAGAAAAAAGGCACTGTCATAAGCTACATACACAATAAAATGGAAATATTGTAATTTTTGTCTATATTATTTTGTAAACTTAAATGGACAAAACCAGTTCGTATATTTTAATGTAAAAATATATTTACATATTTACAACTCTTCTACATTTTATTCTTAATAATTATTCTTAATAATATTTACATATTACCAGTAACTGTTGAAGGATCACAATTTCCGGTTTGCGACGACTGGGAGACAAAAGCAGTTTGAATGCGGAGAAGGATATCTGAACGATGTGACTGGCATATATTTTAGCAGTCCAACACTAGCAACACTGAAACCTGAGAATTTATATTTATTTCCACTTAAAATTTCGGTTCCCTCGGTGTATTGTCAATCGTCCATGTTCTCAGATCATGGTTGGTATTTATGAAATAGGGAAATGGAGAAAAATCAGTTGGTATACTTTCAGGAATTCTCTCGTAATTTTAAATTTCAAGTCGTGAATTGAAGGTTTCGTAATGAATGGTCCACGTTGGACCATCGCCGATTTTCCGATATCTTAGCATTGTATATAAATATAATAAATAAAAGGCAAAAAAGTCCTAAAACAGGCATTTATGCAAAAAAATAGGCATTTATGCTAAAATAAGCAAAAATAAGCATTATAAAACTTCGTCATATGTCATCATTCGTCATGATTAGTGAACATATTTTATCAGCCTTTAAATAAGTTCTCTAGAAAAAAATAGGCATTTCCCTAAACATCCGATGTCTAATAATCACTCTTCACTGTGAACCCAGAGTTCTAGTACATCTTTCTGAAAATATAATCAAAATGTTTAATATTTACCAAGAGAGACATTTATTCTGTATGGAAATGTGGAAAGAAATTCTACTGTCCACCTTATCTTGAAAACGTAATACATCACAATAATTATAACCACTGAATTATTCTGTGAAAGGACACATGTGTCAGGCGATTGCTAGACAATTTTTGTACAAATAGTAACAAATCTTTGTATTTAAAAATACTCTTCGAACTCAAGAAATCTCGCTATATTATCTTCTCTAACATCAAACTCACTCTCAACTTTCAACGAAGAGGAAATGAAGAGGCTTTCAATATATCGATTTCAATTCACACAATGAAGTAAATAAACTAGTAGTGCTAAAACAGCACGTGCTTTCTCGCATTATTTCTTTCTTTCATTTCTAATTGCTCCGCTCTTTTACACTAATACGTAAAGCTGTAAAAGTGTTTTCAACTTCCAAATTTCTTTTGTGCTCCGAGACTCGAACGCAGGTCCTCCGAGTTGACTCGCCTTGAGCTTTACCTCTATGGAAAAGGTGTGAGCTTTGAACATGGGCCGACGTTCAAATGGCTAATTGTCTCAACCTAACACTTCCAACACGCAATATTCTAAAATGCAGACAGATAATCGAAAATGATATCTACACCATTCCTAAACAATTAAAAATTGCCTATATTTCGCGCAAAATTACGCAAAAACTGCTCATATTGTCAAAAAAAGTACGCACCTTACTTAAAGGTTTTTAAAGAACAGATTTCATTAAGAAAAATCCCTATCTTCAATAATGTAGTTGTAGCAAGACGCTCATTATCTTCAATAATGTAGTTGCTCTGCAGTAGCAACTTACCTGTAGTTAGTTACTTGTAGAGATAAAGTTTTACTTTCTCAGAAAATATGGAAATCACCTGAAAATATTCTCCCGTTTTTACTCGCTTTCTATGCGATTTATTTTGTAAACAAATAAACATAAAACATCATGTTTTTGTCTTTCTTAATGGAATAATAATGAATATTCGCTGGATTATAATCTGTCACTATCATAGCACTGAAATGAGCTGCTACATTAGATAATGATGATATGAACTATAGCGTGGGAATGGATCTATGTTGAACATGCGATCATTCAGATAAAATAAAGAACCGTGGGACAACTCAGAAATTTCCAACACAATCCTATCTTCCACTGTCACGATTCCCACGCGTATTTTCAATCCATGAATCAAGATTGTTCTCATGAAATCACCATCAATACAAATCACCATAGAATATAAAGATGCGAGCAACAGGACTTAACAATAAAAGCCTGCGGCTGATTTGATCATTCGGAGATATAATTTAGATCGAAACAATTGAAGAAAATAGGTGCCAAACTAAGTAACTTAAAAATTCTCAAGTAGCACGTCAGTAGGATGTAGTGTAAATAATAATAGTTAATTTAAAATTCCTTTTTTTATATTCCTAAAGAATATTTATTTTAAGAGTGGACACACAGGTCTTGCCAAATTTAGAACATAATTTGCAAACATAATTTCGCAGAACAGAAACTGAATATTCAAGAAGAAACGTCGCTGTAAAGCCTTTTACTGGCCTGTAAATAACCACGAAAATCTCGTCCGAAACTCACGCACTTCTCGACCCTTTCCCTCATTCCCGCACGATTCACTCCTTCGCCCACTTGTGCGTTGCCCCCACCTGTCGCCGCAGCCACCGGAGCCGGGCATCTCTCCTGCACCCCCTCCCCGCCCTGCCGCGCCCCGCCCTGCGTCGCTCCGCACCCGCCCAACCCGCGACCGCGCACCTGCGGCCCGCTTCTCTTCCGAGGGCCGGGCTGGCTGCCCCGCCGCCGCCGCCACCGCCGCCGCCGCCGCCGCCGCCGCCGCCGGCCGCGGGCGGGCGCTGAGGGGCGCCGCTTCCTGCCACCTTCTCAGTCGCGCCTCAGCTCGCGAGCAGACAGGTCTTCTGGCCGCCGCCTCCTTCGCAGCCACCGACCCTCTCGCACGCGCAGCTCGTCCCGGATAGGCGCACATCCGGTTCTGCACGACGCCCTTTCCCAAGGGCTCTGCCAGCACGATCCAAAAGTCTGGAGCGCACCGTTATCTCTCAGGTCGGCGATAGATCCTCATCAGTCAGAATTCACCTCCAAGAAGTAAACGTGCTTGAGGAGGTTTTGTCGACCTGATACCAGATACCGCAGATCGCCGTCAATCCTTCGATCAACAAGATTTGCGAACGTACTCTACTGGCCCGGAAAGGCACGCGCGTTTTCGCAGGCGTTTCGAGCGTGGCCTGCGGGGTGCCAGCAGCTCGTTAGCGCGGCCGCTTGGTACGGCGCGCGGGAGCGAGAGCGAGAGCGCGCGCTTGGGTTTCTGCGCGGCCGCACACGCGCCTGCCCGGCCGCCCACGCGCGGAGAAACACGCGCGTCATTCGGTGAGTTGCCGTAACGCTCGCCGCGTCTGCTCCTCCTCCTACTACAACCACAGTCACCGCGAGGACCGGCCACCGCCGCCGCCGTCGTCATCGTCGTCGCCTAACGGCTGAGGCAGCGGGACCACGAGGCCCGTCGAGGCGCCGCCCCGCCTCCGCCGCCGCCCGCGGCCGAGCGTTGAACCGGCCTCCGCGTGGGTGCAGTGAACCCACGGACGCTGTCGCGGCCATGCGCGCCGCAACCGTCGCCTCCGTCGGCCCGGAAACGGTGCCCCGCCCCGGGCGCAGGCCCCTCAGCCCTGCCCTCCACCTGGCCGTGGCCTTGGCCGTCGACGGCCCGCGCGCGCCCGGCGCCGTCACCTGCGCCGACTGCGCCTAGACGCCGCCCCAGCCCAACCGCCTTCGTCGTCCGCTGCATTCCGCGAGTGTGATTTCCGAGCAGGTCGCGTGTGGTGAACTGTCGGTGCTGGAACAAAGGAAACCCGGCCCGGTGCTGTGAGTTCCTGTGCGTGTTCCGGCGTGGAGTGCGTGGGACGTGACAGCACGTCGTGTTCGTATTTCGGTTGTCGGCGCCCGCGTCCGGTCCGCCGTTCCGTCTTGTGACTCCGAAGGGAAAAACGCCGGGCGAGAACGAGCTTGCCGAGAGGCGCGGTAAGGCACGAGAGAGGCAGCGGCAACAGAGCGGAAACGCTCACGCTCGACTCTTTCGCCTAACACCTGAGGTAAGTGTCTTCTTCATAAATCTCTCGAAGACAACAATCCAGAAGCTTTGTGCAAACACTGACAAAGTTGACAGGAAAGGACTTGCCGGAAGTATTTTCTTAGGCGTGAGAAGAGAGCCTCTAGCTCCGAATTGTGCACGCTTGTGGGCAGAGGACTGCGGTGCAGGCATGCGTGACTGTTCCCTGAGGAAGAGGCAAATGAGAGCGCGCGGTGAGCCTGGCAGGCTACCGTAATCAAACCTCACTTCAGGCTGAATAAGAGTACATCATTTTACGATTATAATTCGTCACTTTATCTCAAAGTACTGAGTGACGTTCAGAAACAAATCAAGAACAGCGAGTAGGATCTCGTTGTGACAGATTCATTTCGAGGAGCAGCCGACCAAAAGCAAAATGATGAACCGTCTCGACAAGTACTACGAGCCGCACCCGCAGCAGCTGCTGCGCCGCTCGCACCGCGCGCTGCTGATGCTGCCGCCGCCGCCGCTGGTGGAGAGCGGGTCGGGGTGCGCGGGCTCGCGCCACTCCACGTGGAGCTCCCGCGGGGGCGCCGCCAACGCACCCCCGGGCGGGGGCGGCGCGGGCGGAGGCGCGGGCGGCGGCGGGGGCGGGGCCGGGGGCTTCGCGGCCCTGGAGCGCGGCGAGCGCATCCGCCCCGAGCGCGGCGCCCGCAGGAGCCACGTGCAGAAGATGCAATGGCGCGCCTCGCGCTGGGTGAGCGGCTTCCCGCGCGGCGTGCCGCCCGACGGCGAGGACGAGGCCGACGACCAGTTCGACACGCGCGTCTCCTCCATGACCATCGCCGACGTCAGCCCGCGGTTCGCCGTCAAGAGGATCCTCTTCCTCTACGAGAACCTCCAGTTCCGAGAGGCGGCCAACTTCATCAACCGCCTCAGCCACGGCACGTTCAAGGTCATCCTGGGCGATCTGCCCGTGGATCTGTTCGTGGAGTCGATGCCGCACAGCCTGAGCATCTTGGAGGCGCTGTACGCCAAAGTCTTCCTCAGCGACGGGCTGGACTTCAGCGTGAAGCTGCTGCGTCCGGAGGGCGTGGTGATGCAGATGGTGAAGTTCTTCTCCACGCAGAACGCCGGGGTGGCGGGCGAGCGCGACTGGGAGCCGGCCGCGCCCTTCGTCAGCAGCTGCAAGAAGCTGCTCAAGGTGATCGTGCTGAGCGACCCCAAGCTGAAGAAGCTGCTGCAGCAGCGCCGGCGCCGCCTCGACAAGGCCATCGAGGGTCTGGGCCAGCACGGGCTCGTCGGCACCACCGACGAGACGCTCACCGACCTGCACGACGCCCTGCGCCTCGAGTTCCAGCGCGTCGTCGAGACCTACAAGGTAAGGAGCGCCCACGCGCGCAGGACGCCTTGCTTTCGTAAATGTTACTTGACCGCTGCTCGAAAAATTACTGTAGTCACGTTCATTTACTAGAAATTAATATGAAACTTGAGATATTAATTGAATAACTATTCCTCATATTTTTCTTCTGAAAAATAATAGATATCATTATTCCCCAATTTAATAATTGATTTCTATGAATGGAGTAAATTTATTTATATTTCTGAAGTGACTCCTGTTATTTTTTGAATAGTACACTTTTTCTGAATATTCTGAAGGTGATATTTTTATTGCACAATTTCTAAGACGAATTAACTAACCCATAACCCAGAGCAAGAAAAATTGTTTTCCCCAAGTGATAGGTTTGCACACGAGTATCAATAGTGCACATTGATAGACTCTTGCCGCATATTTGATTAAAAAATCATCTCTCAAATTTTCAGTTAATCAGAATTCATTCCCTATTTTTGTTTAATGAACGGGTAAAGGATGCCTCCATCTCTCAAATCCTTCTTCCCATTGCACGCTCGTATGAACTCGACTCTCGGGATAGAAAAACTGACTCGAATAGGTTAATTCTGCAATAATCCTGATTTTAAATGCATTCAACAAGATACAACAATATTTATATACTTGCTTTATTAGTAATTCAAAGACAAAGTGATTTATTAGTTATCAAAATTTCTATATGTATTCTTTTACCACTTTATAAGTAATCACATTAAAAATTATTCACAAATATTTTCTTTTCAGAAACAGCTTTTCTCTGTGGTTAGACATTTCGTTTGCACCTCGAGAAAAAAGGGTTTAATTGATACTATGTATTTAACTGAAATAATTTTAAGTTGTAGCGCAAAATATCGCATGCTTAATTGTGCTGGAATTTAAAGTCCACCTAACGTCCGAATTATAATAATAGTAATCATAATAAGAGAAAATGAAATTTCTTATTAGGGGCATACCCTCGATTTTCTGGGATCCATGGAATGTTCAGTAAAATCGAAGGATCATTATCACTGCAGTATTTGTATTGTTGTTGCAGATTGAAAATGGTATCTTGATTGATGAATTTTTACCACTTGTAAAAAGGAATATTAAAATATATGTTAGATTTATCTTTAGCAAATATCAGTTGTTATATGTATGCATCTAGATTCTTTAGATTTTTTTAACATTATTCATGCGAAAATATCGACTCAATATCTGTAGCAGTGAAAATGCTTTTAAAAATGGTAAACATTTTTAAAGAAGGTATTTAATATGAAAAAAATAGAATTAAGAAACATTAGATTAGGAGATGGAAATCTTCTTAGGTTATGGAAGAAAAACTAGATTTGTTTCCTCTTGTATATTTTCGAAATTTAATGCTCAAAGTTATAATTTTCTGCCTCATTAATGTCATACGTTCATTATTTTATTTTTTATAGTCAACATTAACAATTTTATTCTGAGTGAAGTTAAATATCCACGACTGATAATATTATTTTGTTGCTAGTACAATTTACATATTTTGCATTTGATCCATCTCTTTACATCACAACAACTTCATTAAAGCATTAAAAGAAATGTTGGAGCCTGGTACAATATTTAGATAATTTATTGAAACTTTCCTGCCTTTGTTTACATCCTGGCAATGCATAAACTATTGTCTTTCTATCGGGGCTATGCGGATTTCATTCACTCGTGAAAATATCCCTCTCGTATCCAATCAAGACTTCAATTTTTGACGCTCGAATAAATTTTCATTTTAATCCTTTGCGACAGAAATCACTATTTTCAATTTAAGTCAGAGGCGGAATATTCGTATTCTATATACATCACTAAACTTCATTAATATCAACTAACATGGTATCATGTAACCGTATTATGACTAACCATTTATAGAAAAATGCGAATTCAGTAATGTAATGATCAATATTTTTAATACGACGTCTTCTCACTTCCTGAAATGATTATATCCGAGAGGTACAGAGTAATTTATAACAACTTTGAAACGTTTTTACGGCTTTCTGGGCATAATACTATTGTAGTTTTCTGCTAAATTGTTATTTATGTTACGTTGCACACACGCATGTTTACGTACGGGTTCGCGTGTGCAGGATTACTAGAGGAAGTCTTATGACGTGGATTTACATACTATCAGGCAGGAAGATTCCATAATTCAACAGTAGAAATATTCAGCATGTAAATCAATGAAAATGTAACATATTTGGCGAAGAAACTAAAATGAAAATATTTATACTCGTATATTTCCTCGTAAATGTTCTGGTTCTTTGATCCTCAAAGTGCGTACGGAACACACAAGTACACGCGCGCGTGCAACAGTTTTACTCACAGGATGCTTCCATTGTTGGATAATGACGTAATATACTAATAAAAATGAGCGGGACCAAGATCCGCTATATTTTATGAAACTTTTTTGCTGAGTGTCATTCCCAGATGAAGTGTCATTTAGATATGATCTTTCACAGCCACACGTTTGTACTTGCTGCTCACACGTTTTTCAACCATTATGAGTCCCCAGTGACCGACTTCAAACTTCCAGACAAATTAACCACTTGTATCGAGATTGTAAAATTGTTTTCATAATTACCTGCATCGTCAATTACATTTTGTTTTAATTTTTTGATACGTTTATTTCGTTGACAATAGATTATTTAGTAAAATATGGATGACAGTCATCAGTAAAATTCATAATTCGGATTTTTAGTATGTTTATGTTTTTAAAAAATCTTGAAATAAAATCAGTCAATACTTCAAGACACCTATTTAAAAATTAAATTTGTTTTCTATTTAAATGAAATTATTCTAGAAAATGAATTAAACTTTATATGATACAAAAAGTCTTTAAAAACGACATATATTAAAAGAGACTTTGCTCTTCTATGATATTCTGACATTTCAATTAAATCATTTTGGTACTTGTTTGAAAAGTTAGGAAGACTTGAAAATATATTTCATGATCAAATAGTCTCTAAAATATCAATATTGCACAGACAAAAACTAAAATATATTTTTCATTGAAGTGTTTCCTCAATATTATTTTCTACTACATTTTCTATATTGTTTGCAATGCCAACTGATTTGTAGCAAGAAAGAGGGAATTTTTCATTGCCAATCCCCTAATATAGTTATCCCCTGTTAAGGTGTTCAAAATCAAAAACATGTTTCCATTGAGTAATTCAAAACGTGCATTATTAAAAGAAGTTGAAATAAAACACTACACTGAATCTAAGTGACAAATCACTGCGTAATTAAACGCTACTCCCAGATGAGAAAAACATTACCTCAATCAGTTAAGTCATGTGCCTCACTCCCAAAAGAAGACCCCTCTCCAGGGTTTCTGTCAGCTCCTCTGCGCTGTAGACTCACAGAATTAAGCCTTAAATGGTAGATAAGCCTCTGTCTCCTGTGATGTTCCTATTTTTATGTCTGTTTTCTCCTCTCGCTGTTGCTGGCTCAGCGCGACGACAAAAAATTAAAAAAAGTATTCTATGACGACAAAAAAGTGAGAACATAAGTCATTGCAAACGCACGATTGTTGGTAAAAGGATACACACATAAAAATGAATTTAGCGAAGTAAATTGTTACAATAATTTTTGTAAGATATTTCTGTGTGTTAATAATAGTGTTCGCTTTGGAGAATTTTGTCGTATTCACTGCAAAACATAGCTGGTACATGTACGCCATGTAGGTTGTACCATGTATTTGAATTGCAGATACTTTATTTAAATATATTAAAATTTTAGATACAATGGAAAAAATAAATTGTACATTCTATAGAAAGTTCACCATTTTATCTTTGGTTTTTACGTTCTTCTAATAAATTCTAAGTAATAACTTATTTAGTAATGTTCCCACATCTCCTTCGTAGATGTTTTATGAGCTGCCGTCGTCGTCGTCATCTCAGTCCCTTATCTCTTCAAATCCACCCAGACGACATCTGGAATGTTTGAAAATATGTATAGGCACAACATCACACTACCTTCAAATATTAAAATTTTTAACTTATATTCTTGTATAGTAATTATTAGAAATTCCTTTATTACTTTTAAAATCCTAAAATGAAAAACGTAACAAAGTGACAATGCTACTACAGCAGATACTTTCTCGCAGTATTTGTTCGGCTCCGCAATATTATACTACTACAAGAAACTTTAAGGGTTTGCATCCATCAGCCAGCAGTCTGTTTGTCCGTCTGAGGTCAACACTAGCGCCTAATCCGATCAGCCGATTTTGTCCAAAATTATTATTCCCCGAACGATTTAAAGGAACTCGAGGTCCACTGAGATTGAAACGGATATTTTGATTTTGGAGATACTTTTCATGAATATTCAACATTTTTAAAACTTTCTCAAAAATGGTTCCAATTTTTTGGATTAAACTTTGTTCTCGGTTAGTGCAAAGGGCGCTTAAAATGGTGGAGGTCATCTTTTCGTTCAAATCCCGAATATTTCGAAAATTGCCAAAATTCAATTTTTTCGGCATCATCCTATAATTACGATATTTAAGATAGACATTTTTTCTTTAATAAAATCTGTTGTTTAAAGACAGATCTCAAAATATAGTCATGTACAATTTTTCGAAAATATGAGAAATTTTCGCGTAATTGCATGTCAAGTATAGGCAATATTAGTATTTTAATGATTTCTTTTCTCAAATATTCCTTCAAAATTTTTCTTTAATTTTTTTCTTCGCTCGCATTAAAGGACGGTAAAAAATTGGCGAGTCTCATTTCCGGCAAGCTCTCTATTTTTGAAAATTGCAAAACGGTTTAAGGTCTTTTATGAAAAATCATCTATTAACATTTCTACTTGGCATCTCGCTATTTTCTTCTTGCATTTTTTTCTAAATTATGTTTCTCGGAATGTACCTTGCGTTGCCGATGTCACTTTTCCTGATATTTAAGCATTTTTTAATCTACAAAAACCTTAATAGCTTTTTCTATGCCAGATTTTTTTGAAGTATTGAAATCTGAATTATTAATTTTTTGAAAGTTGGGGCATGAAGTTTTTTTTAATATTAGAAGTTGTGGGGGAAAAATTGAAAAGTTCCTAAAGAAGATTAAAAAACGGCTTCAATTTATTTCTTTAAACATTATACACGAATACAATATGAAACAATTAGTTGTGTCACAAGAGCCAATTTTATTAAAACTTCTGAATTTTTAATTGTTTTAATTACTGGAAGGGCCTCTCTTTAGTTACGTGAAAATAAAAATAAAATTTTAAAAAATGATGTAGAAGTTGTTTGTGCGTCTCCACATTAAGATTCGTAAAGACAAATACTTTGGACTCTCCTTGTCTTCAGGTCAAACGAAAGCAAATTAATATCTTACGGAGTAATCGGAGAAGTACGTTATTGATCTTGCATTCTTCTTTATTTTTTAAATTAAAGTTTTTCCTTCTGTACTCATTCTTTTTTTTAAATTTAGATTATACGTAACTGATTTCTGGACGGAGGTACTGTCAGTATCGGTAAATCAAATAATAGCATTTGTGAAAGTAATGTAACATTAGCTGACTGAGACTAACCGAAAATCACCTTTCAAACTCTTATTTACGATCATTTTCTCTTTGAGTATACAATTATCGTATTAGTTGTACATATGTACGCATCCATGAGCGACGGTGTAAATTTCTCCGGCGTCGATTTTGACACTGTGTCCTTTGCAGAACAACTTATTAAGCAAACTTTCCAAGAGGGAGAGAGAGCACACGTGGAAGGGGGGGGGGTGCTAGGCCTAGGAACCGGTTTGGTATTCGCTAGGAATTGAGGAAAGTACGGGATCGCATGCGCGGGAACCGGCCGGCCAGGATGCAGCAGCTGAAGGGTGCCCCTGCGCCGCCGCCGCCGCCGCCGCCGCCGCCGCCGCCGCCGCCGCCGCCGCCGCCGCCGTCGCGACGCCAGTCGGGCAGGCTCCGCTCTTCGCTCGCAGGCCACTGCACTCGGCACTCGCCCGCGCTCCCCAATTCGAGCAAAACACTTCAGCGCAGGGAACCTCGTATGCATAAACTCTACTCTCTCCTGTCAGTCGGGGAGGGCATTGATTGAGTACTCGGGATGCATAATATTTTTAATTAACGTTTTCGGGCAGTCTCTTCCGGGCGCTTTCCATCGAAAGGGTGTTCAGTGAAGAGAAGAGATTGAATATGAGGAAGTAGTTAAATGAATTCTCTTATTTGCGTACCCGAAATATGAGAATAAAACTCTTTCTTTTTTAAGCATTTAAGACTTGAGCAGAATATAACAACAGTAATACGGACAGGAAAGGTGAGAATGTAAATGAGATATGAACATAAAAGATGAAATCGATTTTCTCTCAGAATTTTCACTCAGTGATTAACGTAACTCAATAGTATATTTAAGGTTCCTTATGTTCCGGATATATATATATATATATATATATATATATATATATATATATATATATATATATATATATATATATATATATATATATATATATATATATAATTTATATTTAAAATTGGTATGTAAATAATTTTGAAGGTTTCACATTTAATAAGTCCAAATAACAATTTATTATACATATAAGTCATAAGATAAATTGCAAAGAAACAATTTATTATTAGTTTTATCGTTGCCGAAGTAAAATTACCCCAAAAGAGTAAATTATTTTTTATCTCCTCATAAAATAGTAGTTATGTAGCAATAGTACGTAGCAATGGCGCGCGAAACAGATGATTCACGCATGAGTTGAGTTTGTCATCCGAGCTTAGCGAGGAGCAAAACGCAATGCATCAAATAAAGGATTATAAATTAAATAGTAAATAACTATAAATACCTTACTTGTACAAAAGTAAATGCATAATAAACAAAAACGTCATCAAGATAATTTCGAATGTTTACAGATGTTTCGCACACGCATCACGATGTTTCGCACACGCTTCCCTATGTTTTGCACACTGTGAAAAAATTAGCTGTTTCGCACACGGAAGCAAGCACGAGAAACCGAGTTTCGCTCATGGCGTATTAAAAAAGGAATATTGAATCGCTATATAGAACTGGACCTTGCAGGTATTGTGTTGAAATACATCCCTACATTAGAACTGAAGAAAATATATTTTCTCTAATAATGTACTACATTTATCAAGAAAATAATTAAAATGTTATCCTTACTAGGAAAGTTCAATATTGTTTCTTTCCTTAATTAATATTTCCAAAGACTATTCAAAATAAATTAATTCCAACGTCAACTTTATCACTCTTGTTACATTAGTAACTCCCACATTTCTATTTACAGTTACATTGGGTGAAAATGTATACGTTTGTTGGTGTTAGCATTAACATTGTCTTTGTTGTTGGCATACAAATTCTTGGATATGAATACAATTCCAAACATGTAAAATAAATGCTGCTCTTTCCAAAACTGGTGCTGAAATTATCACCGGAGATCATTTCCTGTCTAACATAGCGTCTCATATTTTATCTTGAAAGATAAATATTGACAACCCGCAACATAAATCTCAAATCAAGAAATCAAAATCAAGAAATCTGGGAAAGAATTCTTTCCTAAGAGCATTTTAAACTAGTAGTGTTAAAGCATGACTTACTTTCTCGCCTGTACTTTCACACAAAATTTCGCGAAAACGACTCAAATTTTCAAAAAAAGTGTAGGTGACCTTATTTTCACATCTATCTCTGAGAAACAGATTTAATTAAGGGAAAAATCTATATCTTCATTATTATAATTGTAGGAAGACACCGAAAAAATTTTGAATTTTTGCAGTTTTCGAAAAATTAGGGTTTTTCAACGATAATGACACATGCACCATTTTCTTAATCACCCTTCACACTTTCAAACAAAAAAAATAATAAAAAACGATGGAGACCTTTTGAAAACGTTTTTTTTCGAAAAAAATTCTAAATTTATTAACGATTTATCCACGTTTTTGTTACCAGGATCCTGTGATAAGTTTTTCTGCCTAAAATTCCGCGCAGCATTACATAACTTTCTCTGTACTGCGCAAGCGGTAGCGAGAAAGTAAAAACATACAAACAGAGCTGCGTACGTGAAGCCGTTTCACCCGTGAAGTTGCAAGTTCACCCCCTCAAGAGGAAATTGGCGATTTGTAGCCTGCGTATGGTATTGGTATTATGTGTTGCGGAGTGGCCAGTATTGTTCCAAACGGCTCGTGCTTTGACGAGTGTGAATTCACTGTAATGATTCCGAGTAGCACCTACTTCACATTCCCTCGCATTCCTCCAGCACTCTGCGTGCAGTGTTCGGAATGTTGCAGCTGAAGATTCTTGCGCCGAGGAGGACCAATGCATAACCCGTTAGACGAGGTTGTTAATATTGCGGTGCGTACGAGACGTTCCGTTGCTCACGACGGCATCGGAGTCAATCGACCGCAGAAAAGGGTAGCGCTCGAGAAGAGAGGTGAATTATTTGATATATATCTTCACTGAGACTTAAAGTTTTTACCATTTTGTTTTCTCTTTCTCACGTGTAGATTAAGTGTTTTTTTTTGGGGGGGGGTCATATAGATTGCTTTGGCTATATTAAATTACTATGTTCCCGTTTCAAATGCAAGGGAATTCAATAACAGTACTTAATAAAAACAAACATATGAGTGTAGTTTGTATGTAATTTGTTTAATATTCAGATAGTTTTGTAGTATTTAATAACTTTTACTTCATATTTTGTGAATTCCAAGATAAATTCATTATTATCTTCGTTGAAACATTATTGCTGTTCTTTAAAACATTCTTTGATAATATATCGTAGTAAAACAATACAATTATTACAATTACACTGAGGGGAGGTTTTGCCTGTTATCAGTTTATATTGTTGAACGTGATCATATATAGTGAAAAAATTATTTACAATCAAATTACCGTTTCCGCTTGCATTAGATATTATGTAAATAGTAAAGTAGAGGGGTACTGTTGATTTAGTTGTAAAACGTCTCCTTCAAATATTACAGAAAAAGAATTATTATTATTAGGTGGGGAAGTAGATTTTTTTAAATGATCTAAAATATTGAAAATATTGTCCTTAACATTTGGATGCTTTGATATATTTTTAAATATTTCTTCATTTTTGTCACAAAAAATATGCATTTTAAACTGGAAAGTGAAAGAAAATGAATCATTAATCGTTGAAGTAGAACATAATACAACTCAAACATTATAAATCTTCCCAAAATCTTTATTCCATAAAACGAAAGTTTACTAAAAAAGAGTTGAAGTTGAGTGTGAAAAGTTACAGATGGCGTTTGATACATTATAGAACATATGTATGTTTGCAGACTTTATTTTAAATTAAAAATACCGACTGAGTTTAGTTTAGTGTTGCTGGTGACTATGCAGCGATCCTGACCGTGAGGTCCTAGGGTTCGAGTTCCACCTGTAAGAGATTTTCGATGATACAAAACTAGGTCGAATTCAACCGCTATCTGGCGGACAATTCTGGCGGCAGACTGCCATGGTCAGTAGTTTTTGGTAGTTTCTCTCATCAATACCAAATCAGTACCTTAAAAAATGGCCACATGTCGTGCGCGTTCTTTCCTTCCTCTTCCTTGTCATATCCCCTCCTCTGAAACACACACTCAGTTACACTTACTACGTGCTCTGCGATACCGTACCTGTCGGGAACTTAGAGTTTGTTCCAGTTGGGACGGTGCCGTACTCGGAGGAGATTGCTGGAGAGTGAATTCTCCATTAACCCGCGATGTGTAGGTCGGCGTCGAATCTCACCATCCAGTGGGGACGAACATCATAATTTCCGGAATACAACATTCACTGCACTAACGGAACAAATTACAATAGCAGTTGACGAGCCCGGAAACAGCAATCAATTAAAAATTATTTGGGGGTATTCTGTTTGAATTATCAAAAAAATGTGAAGATCGTGAATAAGACTTCTTTGCTCCTTGGTAAGTTTCCTGTGATCGCTCCGCCTCTCTCCTGTTTCCCGTATTGCACATCACATTGGAGATCGTTCTCTTACACCTTCGCATATGACGCCATCTACCAGATGGCGGACTTTGTTTCTGTAGGTAGACAGCAGGCAACCTCGGAACACCCGAACAGGGTGAAACGAGTGGCCAGCCGCTCGCCCACTAGGGCTGTCCGCTTATTAGGCGAGCCTCCTACAAGGCCTCCAAAGAGTACCTCGCCCGCCCAGGCTGCTCTATTCTCTTCACGTCTGCACTTTTCAGTACAGACACCTGTTACTATAAAAACATGTATTTTTTGCGCAGTAACTTCGTACAACAGAACATCATAATGAATTCTTAGGAGAAATATGTTTTAAAAAACATCTTCACTTCTGTCCTCAATAGTAATATTCTGCTTCAGTGTTAGAAAGTGTGCTGAAATTATTGTCTATTAATTATTATCATATTTCTCGTAATAATATTGTAATAGAATAAAATAAACACTCCTAAACATCATATTATTTTTTTAAATCTAACAGAA
This sequence comes from Teleogryllus occipitalis, assembly GCA_011170035.1. Lineage (NCBI taxonomy): Eukaryota > Metazoa > Arthropoda > Insecta > Orthoptera > Gryllidae > Teleogryllus > Teleogryllus occipitalis. The sequence continues at coordinate 30,213 of BLKR01016086.1, forward strand.
TAAAATTATTGTAAGTAAATTTCTAAGGGTATTGCTTTGAAGTTTGAGAATGCAAAGGCTGCCATATAAATTGAAGGTAATGATAATTGTCTGGTACATTAATCATTATCGTGATGAAAACCGCGTTGAATCAGGTACAGATTTCCAAACCAGCGTTTTCGAATTGTATTGCTGATGCAACTATAACTTCAGACATTCTAATTGTCTCGTAAACATAAAATATGAACTAAAGGAATTCAACAAGATATTAATAATATGGAATGGCTTTTGGAATGAATCAAAATGTATTTAGTAGGACATTTTATGGGCTTTCAGGAACGTTTGATCTAGATTGGTAGATTTCCTCAGCGTTTCAGAAATACTCGCGGAAAAATGAAGAGTTACAATTAAGTTTCCCTTGAACGGACAGGAAAAAGAGATGGCGTTTTTACGAAATCACACGTAGATAGTCACTTTTCTCTTGTTTTGAAAGGAGAGGTGGAGAGAGAGAGAGAGAGAGAGAGAGAGAGAGAGAGAGAGAGAGAGAAATCCCAGATCAACAGAGAGGCACAAAAAATGTATACACATTTGCTTAGGTTTCGAACATATCATGTAAATAACCGTATGTGATTATTAAAAAACAGTTATATTAAAATCGCAGGCACTCTAATTTTATTTGTATCAATTGAACAATTGTGTATTAATTTATTTTTCATGCCAATATTTTCAATACTTGATAACATTTTCATTTAGTTCTGTTTTTTCATGTGTGTTGAAATTTACATTTGATTTTCTTAGGTTGTTTTCTCACTGATGTACACATCAAATATTATGCGTAATCATCGGATGTCTCAAAACGAACGGATATTCTTCCCCTCTCGAAACTCACTTGCCCAAGATGCACTTTCTCCCTTGAATCCCAGAAACAAGAAATCCGTCGTTTGGGGAGACAGCCGTTGTCAAGCGCGTTGTCGGAAGTACATCAACGCCTCTTGTCGCGCGCCCGGAAGCGAGGCTGGGCGTCTAGAGCAACGGCGGCGCCGACCGACAGCCATAAAGGAACGGCGCGCGGGGCGGGGCGGGGTGGGGCGTGGCGGGGTCGGGGGCGGGGCGGACGAGTGATTCGGGGGAGCGCGGCACAGGTGAAACTGCCGCGCCACGACGCAGTGACGAGCAAGATTCAGGAAACTTCGCGTCGAGACGAGAGCAATTCGCTTTCATGACTTCCCAGCCACGTAACGCGTCGATAAAAGACGCATTCCACTCTCTTCTGGGAAAATATGAAAGATTTGGTTCCTAGTAGTACAAACCTACAATGGTGAGAATATTCACCGAAATATTTCATCTTTTTGCCCTGACTTTGTAAGAATCGTAATCGTAATCGTAAGGTATTGTACACGGGTGCTGGAAAACGACAGATTCTCTACAGAAAACTCTTACTGCCGAGCCCTAGGAAAAGAAAGTGGATAAATCTTGTATATAGTAAATTACTTGATCTCACACATTATGTAGTCTCACATGTTGTTTTGTGAGTCCTTGATACTGAAAAATCGATTGACGGCAAAACCACTGTATGTCCGTCCGTTCGTCTGCCGTCAATGCATCTAAACAGTTCAGCCGATTTTCTCCAAAATTGATTTTCCCCGCTCGATCGAGAGCCTCTGAGTTCGAAATGCATGTTTTGATTTTGGGGATAAAAATTATTCCCAAAATCAAAATATCCATTTCAAAATTTTATAAAAATATCTCCAATGGTTTTTTATAAAACATCGTTCTGGGATAGTACAAAGGACCCTTATGTGCTGATATAATTTTCGTTGAAATCCCTGATTTTTCGAAAATTACAAACGTTCAATTTTTTGGGGGGTCTTCTACAACTACAATATTGAAGATAGAAGTTTCTTGCTTTAATTAAATCTGTTCTTTAAAGACAGATCTTGAAATAAGATCATAAACAATATTTCGAAAATATGAGTAGTTTTCGTGTAATTTTGTATAATCTAAATTTATTAAAACGTTATGATTGGTCGTCAAAGTTAGTCAACTGCCCCACTGCCAGTTTTCTTTGAGGTTCTTTCGTATATTTTTTATTTAAATACCGTGCGTCGGAGAAACTGCTAAGATGGTTTGATGACGCGAATATTTTCTCAGTCAGTTCCGAATGCTTCTGCGGCGAGAGGGAAATCAGCTGCAAAAAATATTTCGCCGTCGAGAGTGCAAGCTCACAGTCCAGTGCACTCCAGTCGTGAGAGTAAGTTGTGGTAGTCAACATCACGATTGGTGCATCCCAATTGAAAAGACTCTCGTGCACCGTTCAGCAAAAGCAGGAGCTTATGAGATGCAATGACAAGCAAGATGGAAGTTGAATTGACGTTGGGAGTTATTTCGTGTTTATCCCCGCAGAACCGTTTGAATGAGGCGCTGGAATCCTTCGTAATGTAGCAGTTGATGACTAGTCAAAAGATGAAAAGAACGTTCAACGAACATCTTCCGATGTCTAACGAAATGTTGCCAAGGAATGGGTGGACTTCCGTCTTATGCAACGCACGTGTTTCGCTCTCGTGGCTCCTTGCAGGAGATAATGAGCTGCACAGAGGAAAAGTGAAACACAGGTCTGCGCAGCAGGCGTGTAGCATCGGAGACATGTCATTAGATGGTGTGTTGTTGCATTTATCTATGTGTTCGTCAGTAATGAAATGATGTTATGTGCGCGAATTGACAGAAAATGATATTTTGACACAATCAGAAACAATCTATAGAAAAAAGTTTAGAGTTCATTTAATTGAGTTCTATTTTATTTAATTTCAAATTGGATTTTGTAATTAAGTTTTAAGAGGAACGAATTTTTCAGTGACTTGATTTTACCGAGTTTCAAACACTATTTGATTTGCGTGGTTTATAGTGGTATGCCGAAAATGTAAAGATATTTGTATTTATTTCATAAACTCAATTTCTATTTATTTTACATAATTTATGTGGTTATATTTTTTCTCTTAATCAGATCACACATTCCATTTTATCTTATTTGAAGAGGATTTAACAGATAGTATTTCAATTGTGAGATGTCACTCACAACGTTGGATCATTTTCTACTCAAAACTAGAAGGCACCAAATTTCGATTGTGCATATTCGACAAATTCTCACAATTACTCGCCCAAATCTGTCATTGAGCAAATTACTGGCTATACGGTGCCAAATAGTATTATTAATGGTATTGGATCTTACATATCATTGTTATTTTTCGTATTCTCCGAATTATCAAAATGAGATTACATTAATAAAAAGTATTTTGTTCATGTTGGACTTATTATCTTCTTTATCCCTACTTGACTGGCAATATAAACGAGATTGCTGATTATTTATTGTTGATTGCTTCTTACACTAAGGTACTTCGAAGATGTCTGCTGTGACTATCCCACGATACTCTACTGGCTGATGACTTAGACGTAAGTTAGACAGCATCTTAAAACACCGTTAAGAGGACCGAAGATGTGTAGGAAACGGTAGAGCAAATACTCTCTAAGAACTCTTTAGAGGGACATGATAAAGCATGACGCTCAATTCTCCGCTGTTGCTAACGGAATATTGCCATTTTATTCTTACCAAACAGTGATTTTTGGCCTTCTTAAAACACGCTCCACTAAAATTATCTGTATTGGAATGAACGCTGAACACTATACGGCGATTTAAACCTTCGGTTGCTAATTAATAACTAAGCAAGAAGTTTATTCTCTTTTACTTTCAATAATATTAAAGTTTATTTTTAATGACTTCAAGTTGCTCTAAAGTGAGCTGTGCTATCACTTAAGAAAAACATTCGATATAATTATCTTTCGAGCATATAGTGTAAAGTATTGACAATAATACATAAAAGACAAAATCAATTTAATCCGGTACCACAACACATACACAAATTAACTAGTCCAAAAGTTCGTACTTATGATTGAAAAACGCTATGTTGATTGTACAACAAAATTTTACAATAACAATTAATTATCGGTTTTGATGTTATATGGATTTTGCCTTCAAGTCTTTATTGGAATATAAGACAAACTCTCCAATCTGTTCCTTAAAACGTCTGCATTTCGTGTTTCTGTTTTAATTTAGAACTTAAAAGTAGATAGTGCCTGTCAGGGAAATGGAAGATCTCACACTTTAGGCAAACAACTGCTGTGAACAAAATAAGAATGTTATTATTATAATGTGTTTTTCTGGTTATTGCATTGGTATCCACAAAATAAGACCATAACTCAGAAGTTTCTACTAAACGGTGATATCCATATATAGTGTTCATGTGTTGATTGAGAGGAAACGGATTAAACTGAATAATACCCCTGGAATTGGCTATAATTGGTAAGGCGAACTTCCAGAAAGTACATGTTCATAATATGGAAGTTCAATACTTTAAACGTTTCAATTACCAAATACCACAAAAACTCTGCACGACCCCTCCTTGTTCATGGGAAAATGGATATTGAGAAACGACAATTTTTATCTAAATGTGTAAAATTAAAGGTTAAACAGCAAAGAAGGAAATTCTATATTTCAAAATACCTTTTGATGGTAACTACCAACAGGGTGACTTCATTATATTCCGTAGACACGGACTTAATTTTTAATTAGATTTGAACCAACCCTCAGATGTCCCACTACCTATTTCTCAGAAGAAATATGATGATTTAATAGTGCTATTTCCATATGTCCCTTCAGTTTGGCATGCATTTTATAAAAATGTAGAACATACGAGTAAAAGTACAACAAAACAATAAATCCAGAAGAAGACATAAATGGGATTTAGAACCGAATGTAACATTTATTTTCTTACAAGTTACACCACAAAGAGAATAATATTCTCTTCATATAATATATTAGCTGAAGAACTTCGCGTTGCCGGAGTATTTATGACAACACTATATTATACATGGGGTATTCCATCTATTCCCGCCCAGCCGCGGATATACTTGTATACTAGTCTATTGCACCCCCGCCCCGTCTTGCCCAACCTCTGGCTACCTTGCTTCCACCTGGAAATATCCTGTCTTCATTTTCTCACAAACAAATGTTTATATTTTTTAAATTGGATTTTCCGACCACAATATTCGCTCACTTTATAATTAAAAATAATAAAAAATCTAAACTAAAAGATATAATAGATGTACTCACATATTATTTTGTGGAATTTTATATATCATACCAATACTTTCAATCAGTTTCAACATTGTAAAACGTATTCTTTTGCATCTCGCGCATTCATTTCAACATTTTTTTCTTCTCGCGTATTTATAAAGAAAAGATTGAAATTGATCTTTGACCCAACGCGAAGGCAATTGAAATATATATAAAGTGCTTTTAATTGAATTCGAGTGCTTGTTTTAGGGTCATTGATAAATAGCGACTGTCAGAAAGGTGTCATTAACCACTTATAGTTATAATGTCTCCAAAAATCCCAGATCATACTGTGTATTCCCGCTTGACCGGCTGCAAAGTTTTCTGTTTTCTAAAAAAAATATTTTGTTCAATTTTCAACAACCTTGAAAACAGTGTGGACACACATTCAATTCCTTCCGTTCACATTACTCTTTTACTTCAATTATACTTCTTGCGGAACTTACTCTTATCAATTTAAATAATCATTCCTTTACCACCCAGACGTACGCCTTCTCCACTATAATAAAACCCTTCCCTACAAAAATGTATCTATCTGCCATAGTTTCAGCGTAACACTTAAATCATTCACATTTTATTTCACTTTCACTTCTTGCCACTCGCAAATACATAATAATTATGCTATAATAATAGTTATGCATCTCGTATAAAACTGCAATAATTTCAATAGTTTATGAAATTATATTTCACAAATACAATAACATTGTATATTAAAGACACACAGTACAACATTCTTTACATATAGAGAAAATCAAAACACTTGCTGTTTCTTAACGCAACACGTGAATAGCAAATATTTAATGAAGAGCCAGGATCTTTGCTGTCGCAAGACGTCTGCTGTGTCATAAACAGTGATGTACTGAGCATGAGGATAGTCTGTACGCGCAGTATGAAAACAGGTGGAATAACACAATCAAATATTTGCATTATTCAGTCAAATCGTCACAGTTTCATTGTTTGTGGATTTTTCAGGACTTTCTGGGTTCCTAAGGAAACCTCAAATGCATCTTTCATGACCAGGCGCTTCTTAGGTTTCTTTCAGTTTCTGTGCGCATTGGAAGTTAGTAATACTTTATGGGCATGAACTCTAGGTACACGGAGAAGCACTCTAGACATTTCATCTCATATGAGCGTGCTCCAGAAATTACTCATAATCCTGCTTGATGGCATTATAACGATTATAATCACTCCAATAGAAATGTTAGTATTATTTAAACGTACCTGAAATTCCTAAAGAAATAGTTTCTAATTTTAACTATAATCCATGAATATAAAGTTACCTGTCGATGCTACAGTAAAAATTTCAATATGGAAATTCGATATGAAAAATAGTGCCATTGTTCAATAATACTCGTATAGCGTCTGATCTATAAACAACAGACAGCATAAGCCACTACGATGCCACTTCGAGGAAAAAAGGCTTCTTGCAGAAATATTTCTATTTTCTAGGTACATCACCTGCACAGGAGTTCCAACGAAGGAGCAGCCATCCTCTTTTGATTAATTATTGAGAAATGAAGACACAAAAATTAATTGATTTGTGACATTTGCAAAACTATTGTACATTGTTGTGTACTAGCTGAAGTAACGCGCTATTGCCTAGGTTTTCACAATCATCTAGACAGAAAATGGAATTATTTCTATCTAGAATGTAAAAGGAGGTAGTAGTTTTATGGACATCTCCGACACTCCACTGTGCTCAGATCCATTCCGCTTAATTTTACAGCATTCCACCCCGCCCCCTGTTCAACCAATCATCAGCTGAGTTAGCTCAGAGACCGCTTTGTTGCTGTCACTTCAGCGACTGTGACAGCAAGTCGCTGAAGTGGGTCTTGGGGTTCGAATTCCGACTTTAGGTAGGTGCCTGATTAGAGGAGAATTCTAGCTGTCGCGGTGGTCGAACTCTGGCAGAGGCATAAAAGCGCATATGCCCGCTTCAAGTAAAAAAAAACTCAAATATCAAAATATCCCTTTGGAATTCCCAAAGCCTCCAGTTTGTTCAGATCGATCAGTGAAAT